>LNAC01001668.1:0-75614 GCA_002007465.1 Ailurus styani
TTCCTGGGACCTGATGATAATCGGTCTCCTACTCCTCCGCCATCTTGCCGCTCCCCCTCTACCTTGACTTTTAAGAGTATATATTAACTTTGCCTATTTTTTAACTTTATATAAATGAAACCATACAGTATTTACTATTTTTCAATCTTCTTTCTTTTGCTCAATATTATGTTTGGTGGCATTCATCTATATTGTATATAGTTATAGTTTTCAAAATTCTCATTCCTTTCTAGTATTCTCTTGTGTGAATATACCACAATTTATCCATTAAACCATTGATGGATACGTAGGTAATTTATGTCCTTAGCTATTATAAATAGTGCTGCTATGAACATTCTATACATGTCTTTTGGTGTACACATGAATGGATTTATATTACTTATATGCATATATAGTATATATTGAATATATGGTATGTAACATGAATATATAATGTGAGGGCGCCTGAGTGGCTCAGTGGGTTAAAGCCTCTGCTTTCGGCTCAGGTCATGATCTCAGCGTCCTGGGATCGAGGATGTGAGGGCGCCTGAGTGGCTCAGTGGGTTAAAGCCTCTGCTTTCGGCTCCTCTCTGCCTGCCTCTCTGCCTACTTGTAATCTCTCTCTCTGTGTCAAATAAATAAATAAAATCTTAAAAAATATATATATATATAATGCGAATATGTTATATACATTCCTATACACATATAGTCAGAAGTGGAAATTCTGGGTTACAGATTATGTATGTATATGTATATGTTTAGCTTTAGTTGCTTTCCAAAATGGTTTACCCATTTACAAAGAGTCACACTTATGCTGTGGCCTGAAGGACAGTGAAGAGTAGAAACTGCACTGAGATTTCTATACTAACATCTCTCCACTGCTGTGCCAAAAATGTATCCTTTCTTAAAGTGGTTAGAATCCAATGAGAGAAGACCTCCACCCCTTTCAGCTGTGGTCTTCCAGTGACACTTTAGTGAGAGGAGCCTCTGTCATTTTGGTCAGACCAAGGGAGACAGGAGATGCTGACTGATGACTCATCCCCCTCAGCTCCACTTCCCAGAGCTCCACTCACCACATCAGTGAGCCTGGCAGTGGGGGGAGACATAAACAAACTCGTTGTGTTGATATCGGTGCTAGCAAAGATGTCAAGAGCCAAAGCCTGAGAAGGGGAGGAGAGAATTGGGGTAAATATGTCAATGGAAAAAGGATCAAATGAGGGCTTGAAAGTCACATCTAAAGAATTGTTTCAGTAACACTGGCAAATGAAACACAAAGCCTCTACTGCTAGAATAATCAGTGGTACCTGTTTCAGATTCCTAAACATGTTTTTGGGAGGTCTTAGGACTCAGAGTTTTGCCAGTTATGTGGCCTAGGATGAGAGCCATCAACAGAGGTTGGAATTCAGGGCTTTCTCAACAGAAATGAAAGGAGGCCAAAAAACTGGCCACAGTAATGCCTATAAATGCTGTGCGGGTGTCTTTGTCTTGGTTCAGAAAGTATAAACAAAACTGGTAGAAATTGGTCATTTCTGGGGAAAAGCTTCCAGTGGGAAAAAGAAAAGTGGCTTTGCCCTTCAGTGATTTACAATTTCCTCAGGGTACAGAGAGGTTCCAGTGTGTTTCTTTCAGGTGCTACTCATAAAGTCCCATCTTTTGAAGAAAAGAAATAGAACAAAAATGATTGGTGTGTTAAAGTGAAGTTTCTTTCTCTCCATGTGGCCACAAGTCACTGATCCCTTTTTGAATTTCATGCTGTGTCTTTAAGGTACAGCCAACATAGAGTACATTATTAGTTTCAGATGTAGTGTACGATAGTTCAAACGGGTGCAGCAAACTGTCCTTAACCCAGGTCTCAAAAGGATTGAGTCTTTCTTTCTTTCTTTCTTTCTTTCTTTCTTTCTTTCTTTCTTTCTTTCTTTCTCTCTCTCTCTCTTTCTTTCTTTCTTTCTTTCTTTCTCTTTCTTTCTCTCTTCCTTCTTTCCTTCCTTCCTTTCTTCTTCCTTCCCTCCCTTTGTCCCTCCCTCCCTCCTTACCTCCCTCCCTGCCCTTTCTTCCTCCTTCCCTCCCTCCCTCCTTCCCTTCCTCCCTTCCTTCCTTCTTCCCTTCCTTTCTTCCTTCCTCTATTTCTTTCTTTCTTTCAATTCAATTAGCCAACATAGAGTACATTATTAGTTTCAGATGTAGTGTTAAATAGTTCATCAGTTGCATATAACACCCAGTGCTCATCACATCATGTGCCCTCCTTAATGCTTATTACCCAATTACCCCATTCCCCCATTCACCTCTCCTTCAGCAACCATCAGTTTGTTTCCTTAGTTAAGAGTCTCTTGTGGCTTTTCTCCCTCTCTGATGACTTCCCATTCCATTTTCCCTCCCTTCCTCTATGATCCTCTGTATTGTTTCTTATATTCCACAGATGAGTGGAATCATATGATACTAGTCTTTCTCTGAATGACTTATTTCACTCAGCATAATACTCTCCAATTCCAGCCAGATCAATGTAATGGTAAGTATTCATCCTCTCTGATGGTTGAGTAATATTCCATTGTGTGTGTGTGTGTGTGTGTGTGTGTATACATCAAATCTTCTTTATCCATTGTTCTGTCAAAGGACATCATGGCTCTTTCCACAGTTTGGCTATTGTGGACATTGCTGCTATAAATATTGGGGTGCAGGTGCCCGTTTGGATCACTACATTTGTATCTTTGGGATAAATACTAAGTAGTACAATTGTTGGGTTGTTAGGTAGCTCTAATTTTAATGTCTTGAGGAACGCCATACTGTTTTCCAGAGTGGCTGTACCAGCTTGCATTCTCACCAGTATGTAAGTGGGTTCCCCTTTCTCTGCGCCCTCGCCAACATTTTTTGCTTCCTGTCTTGTTAATTTTAGCCATCTTGACTGGTGTGAGGTGGTATCTCATTGTGGTTTTAATTTGTATTTCCCTGATGCCAAGTGATGTGGAACATTTTTTTCATGTGTCTGTTGGCTATTTGCATGTCTTCTCAGGAGACATGTCTATTCATATCTTCTGCCCATTTCTTCACTGGATTATTTGTTTTTGGGTATTGAGTTTGATGAGTTCTTTATAGATCTTGGATACTAAGCCCTTTATCTGATATGTCATTTGCAAGTATCTTCTCCTATTCCATAAGTTGCCTTTTAGTTTTGTTGACTATTTCCTTTGCTATGCAGAAGCTTTTTATCTTGATGAAGTCTCAATAATTCATTTTTGGTTTTGTTTCCCTTGCCTTTGGAGACATGTCTAGGAAGATTTTGCTTCAAAATTGAAGAGGTTGCTGCTTGTGTTCTCCTCTAGGATTTTAAGGGGTTCCTGTCTCACATTTAGGTATTTCATCCATTTTGAGTTTATCTTTCTAGGTGATATAAGGGAATGACCCAGTATTATTCTTCTGCATGTGGCTGTCCAATTTTCCCAACACCGTTTGTTGAAGAGACTGTCTTTTTTCCACTGGATATTCTTTCCTGCCTTGTCAAAGATTAACTCACCTTAGAGTTGAGGGTCCATTTCTGGGGTCTCTATTCTGTTCCATTGATCTATGTCTCTGTTTTTGTGCCAGTACTATGCTGTCTTGATGATCACAGCTTTATAATATAGCTTGAGGATTGTTATCAGAGTTGTTCTGCCACTAGTTTGGTTTTCATTTTCAACATTCCTCTGGCTAGTTGGGTTCTTTTCTCATCCCTGTATACACTCAGAGTTCTGGTCTTCCCCTCTCCCTCCCCACACACCTTTTTTTTTTTTCTCCCACAAGAAAGTAAATGATTTTTCCCCTTTTAAGATTAAAAATGTATATATCCTCAGGCTGTCTATTATCTTCCAATGTTCAGATCTTTCTATCCATTTTCCTGATTGGTTTCACAGAAGCCCTAGAAGTAAGCACACAGTCACAGAGGGGCAAAGTTGTGAACTCTTACACATTAATGTTTTTGGCATCACTTGCACATTTTTTAACAGATTATTTTCCAGTCACTAAATGGTAATTTTTTTGGGGGGGGGCAATAAGGGGCAAGGTTGACAGAGTTCCCAAAATCCATATTTTTGAAGACTGGAGGAAAGAAAGAGTTGAAATGTGGTATAAGATGAGCAACAACTTTGAGCATAGGTAAAATTCTGCTTAGACCCCTCCTCATAACCTCACACATGCTGATACTTTTCTCTGTAGGCCCTTAGAACATAACCAATAAACTATCCCCTTGGAAATTTACCTACTTCCTATAGTTAGTTATTTGACTAGAAGAAGAAACCTACAAGGGAGAGAACAGAATTTCAAGGTCAAATTTGGCCATCTGTCTGCTATTTCATATCTACTACATGAGTTTCTTCATTGGGATCCCATTTCTCTGTTAAAATCAAAGAGCATCTGATCTCTGCTTATTCAGGGGCTGGCATGAGCAATGCCAGTATTTAATGCTGAACCTGAAGGACAGATAGCTAAGGTGCTTTACTTGAAGTATCCAAAAACTAGAGCAGGCAGAGAGGGAGTCTAAGAGCATGCAAAGTAAAAACATATATACAATATGATTTGCTAAGATATAAATATAACAAGAAGTTAGAAAAGAAAAAATACTAAGGACATACTAAATGTAAACATACTGAAGAGATTGCCAGATAAGAGTGTTTTCATAGTGTAGCAGAACAAATAAAGAAATGTTTCCTCAATAAGTAATATATTTAGAAAATTTCCATGTCATTTATATTTGTCTAGAAAAGTACCTAGATATCTTGGGATTAAACTTCTCAACTCTTAGGGAAGGAAGCAATTTCTTGTTCACCTATTTATTAACTCAAAATATGTTAAAATAGAATTTACTGTGTACCAATCATAATACTAGTCACTAGGAGTAGGACATAGAATAAGATTGTTGAAAACTATGAGGATTAAATGGGGTAAATGAAAAGTGCCTGGTATATAATAGGTACTTAATAAAATGTTATTTCTTTAAAAACAAAAAAGACCTACACGGTCCTTACCCTCTTGGAGTTTGCAATTTAACAGGGAAGACATTGAACAAGTTATTACTCATTCAGACATTGAATGTGTGTACTGAGAGTTATGATGCAGAAGTGCATGGTGTTTTCAAGCTAGTCCATCAGGGAAGGCTTTATAAAAGAATACGATTAAAGAAAAAAAAGAGGACAGAGTTGCTTTCCTTTCTCTGGCATATAAAACCAAGTAAATATGTGTTGAGCAATTCAGGTGTTACTACTGTCACCTCTGGGCATGGTCTTTCTCCTTTGAAAAGAATACATTAACATCAGATTAAACAAAAAGCTCATAAAAATTCATGAAGGCACACTGACTAATCAAAACATACCAAGCATTCTTTTCCAGAGTATTGGGAAAGAGATTCATTTTGAAATAATTATCTGGCAATAGGTTCAACCTGAAAAAAACAAACATGAAGCCATAATTATTTTCCAACAGAACTAAAGACTTATCCTACTTTCTGAAATTGTATAACTCTTTCATAGCACTGGAAGCTCAATACTGTGTTTTATGTTCTAAGGGTAAAAACACGATGTCTGTTTTATTTCACAACATGAATTGAAAGCATTTGTGGGACAGGATGTTGTTTTGGTTCAATAGGTTGTTCAAGGTTCCTTAGGAGTTTTATCCAGTAACTGCTTTCAGCTTTAAGGTATTAATGTTTCCACTTGGTTTTCAGATCCAAAGACTGTGTAAGCGGATTTTTCTGTTTTTGATGCTTTATTCTACTGCTAGTGTGGTTTAAGGTAATCAGTCATATAACCAAGGGTAATAATAAGGTAATCAGTCATATAACCAAGGGTAACAAAGGTTTCTATCTAAGAGGTTTTACCCAAATAAAACATTCATTGCTTTGAGTGGAGATGGCGATTACTCAAGGATTGCAGGAATAACTTGGAGTCAAATTTCAAAATGTTCCAGATTTGCAACTCATGAGCTAGTTGGGAAGGCTGTCCCTCATGTTAATTCAGGTAAGATGCTGGCCAAGCTCATGTTAAGAAAATTAGAATACCGGGGCACCTGGGTGGCTCAGTGGGTTAAAGCCTCTACCTTCAGCTCAGGTCACTATCTCAGGGTCTTGGGATCGACCCCCGCATCGGGCTAGTCTGCTCAGCAGGGAACCTGCTTCCTCCTCTCTCTCTCTGTCTGCCTCTCTGCCTACTTGTGATCTCTCTCTCTCTCTCTCTCTGTCAAATAAATAAGTAAAATCTAAAAAAAAAAAGTGAATTAGAATACCTGATGGGAACAATAAAATGACTGATTCCCTTGGGCTATCAGCAAGTCTTTACTCCTTCAGGGATCTTTCTGCCAGACTCACAAGGAAAACCTGCTCTACTCCCATCTTTCCCTGGGGACCCAGCTCCAGGGTTTGTGTTTAGGATCACAATTAAGTAAGTCAGGTTTGTCATAGACTGTTTTCTCTCAGGACCATTTCCCTCAGCAATCTGTCAGTCCTATCTGCCAGTCCTCAGAACTTAGCTGCTGCCCTCCAGAGGCCTAAAGTTCACCACACTGGAGCCTGACTTTGGTCTGCCCTACTTGGACCAATGTCCTCCAAATTTTATGCTTCCCCACTGTAGTAGTTCTGATATTTTCCTACAAATTCATCTCCACTATATTAGTTTACTATTGTTTCAAACAAGTTACCACAATCTTAGGGCTTAAAACAGCACAAATTTATTATTGGACAGTCCTGAAGGTCAGAAGTCTGAAATGGTGTTATTGGGTTAAAATCAAGGTGTCAGCAAGGCTGCATTCCTTCCTGGAGGCTCTAAGAGAAAATCAATTTTCTTGACTTTTCTAGATTCTGGAAGCTGCCTTCCATCACCAAAGCCAGCAGTGGCTGATTGAGCCTTCCTCTTAGCATATATCTCTGACTTTGCTTTTGTCATCACATTTCACTCTGATTCTTACTTTCCTCCTTTAACTTTCACTGTTCATCCTTGTGATCACATTGGGCCCACCTGAATAAGCCAAGATGATGTTCTACTTTGAGGTCAACCAATTAGCAACCTTAATTCCTTCTTCAGTCTTCACTCTGTCTTTCCGTTGTAATATAACATATTCACAGGTTCTGGAGACTAGGGTATGGATATCTTTATGGGGTCCTCATCTTTAATCCTACAATCAAAAATTACTTTAATTTCTCCAGTGATTCTCTACAAAGCTGAAAAATAGACCTGGTAACTGAACTCGATAGAAGATGTTAAAAGCAAATATGTAGGATATGCTCCTACTCATTTTCCTGTGTCTGTTTATATATCATGAATTAACCGTGGTCCTTTTCTACACAGAACCCAGATGAGTCTTCAGAATCCTTTTTAATATAGTATTCTTGGTAACCCCTTCCAATTGATCAGATTCAGTGTTAAGATGGAACTCATTTGATATAGCTGCTTTAGCAGGTTACTTCCTTTTAATTGGAAACTTCTGGATATGCAATGTTTTAACCCAAAGGAATTCTTTTAATGGTAAACTTTAGAGTACTAGTAATCAGCCCCTGGAGACAAGAAGGGTCTTAGGAATTTTCCTGGAATCTTTTTTTTCCCTAAGATTTTATTTATTTATTTGAGAGACAGAGAGAGAGAGAGAGAGAGAGAGAGAGAGAGAGAGAGAGAGAGAGATCATGAGCAGGGGGAGCAGCAGGCAGAGGAAGGAGCAGGCTCCCTGCTGAGCAGAGAGCCTGATGTGAGACTCTGTTCTGGGACTCTGGGATTATGACCCAAGCCAAAGGCAGATGCTTAACTTCCTGAGCCACCCAGTCATCACTTTCCTGGAATCTTTTAAGGTATGAAACATGTGCCAATTCCTGTTCCCTTCTCCTAAGGCCACCACTGCACAGGAGACAGGATTGGATCTAGGACAGTGTTCCTCAATCTCAGCACTACAGGCATTTTGGATGGGATAATTCTCTGTTGTGGGCATTGTCCTGTGCCTTGTAGGATGTCTCGCAGCATCCCTGGCCTTTGCCCACTTGATGCTAATAGTAATTCTCCAGTGAAAAACATCTTTAGACACTGTCAGATGTACTCTGGGCAATAAAAGAGCCCCCAGATGAGAACCACTGCTCTAGTAGAATGAAGTAGAAACCACCTATTTCTGGACTTAATGTTAGAAAGAAATACTTTTGTTTTGTTGTGGCCCTGTGCACCTTTTCTACACATTATAAATCATTATTTATTATTATTATTATTTATTTTTTGTCAATAGAAGACCCCATCAACAAAATCTTTTCCCCAAGTCTTCATTTCAGCTATCCAGATCCCAGACCAGAGTGGAAGCCCTTTTGTCAGCAAGGGTGCAGCATGAGCACAAGTGTTAATTCTACCCATTTTTAAATATCGGCTCAAGTGCGCTCCCTCCAGTAACACTTCTCTGCCTTCTTCTGAACTCCTGTTGGCTAAACCTCCAAAGACTGTTGTCATATACATCTGGTAATCCTGGTCATTTTATTTATGGATACATGACTGACCCCAGATAGACTACTTTGAGAATGGTTTTTATCTTACTTAGGTACAATACTTTGTATATAATAGGAACTTAACAATCACTTAAAAACTTATTTATTTCACACAATTTACAGAGTCAAGTAAATTCTCGAGATTTATGAAAAGTAGCAGACATGATTCTCTCCTACCACTCTCCCATTTTCTAAAACCTACACGAAATCATTTTTACCTTTCTTTAAGAATGTTTTGGTATTTAATTTTATGTTGCTAAACACTGCCTGTATTTCTGCCTCTTTATTTTTCAGTTTTAAGCAATGTCTATGTAGGAAAGACAGGGATTTAGCTCTCTTTACATACATACCAAATTACCAATCTTCAGGAAATAAAACTTATATTATTAATGTGTACTCTCAGTATAGTCTTCCTAACACATTTATACCATTGTTCTTAGTTTAATAATATTCACTGTTTATGTCATTATTTGTATATAAATGCTTCTCACAGCTGAACTGTGTAGAATACAATGATTGCTATTCCTTTTCTGCACATTTTTTCCAATATTCCAATATTCAAAAAGATTGGAAGGTCAAAACCAAAACAAAACAAAATTTTACGTTGGCAGAAAATTCATTTGACAGCAACATCTGACCTGAACATACCTATATTTCTTACTTATGCTAACTGGTGTGATTATTTAGATGCTTCACTGCAGAAATTTCGATGTGTTTTTTACAGTAAGTGACCTACTTGGGGAGTTATAAAATATATACCATATCTACCATATTTCTAAAATCTGAAAAAATCTAAAATTTGAAATATATCCCACCCCAAGGGATTCAGATAAGTAATTGTCTCATTTTTGTTTCTTTCTTAAATTTCCTTTTCAAAATTTTATACTGTGAAATACAACAAACTTACAGAGAAGTGCATAAAACAAAAATGTACAATTTAATGAATATTTGTAATATGAATATCTGTTTAGCTATCACTCAGGTCAAACAATACAAGATGACCAGCACCAAAAAGTTCCAAGCATTTCCCTTCCCAATCATCACCCTCTTCCATGTTGTTAGTGGTGACCATTAGCCTAATTTTTATCTATTTTCTTGGTTTTCATTTTAGTTTTGTCACCAAATTACACATCCCTAAACAAATATTTTTGTCTGTTTTTGAGCTTCAGATAAATGAAATAACATATATATATGTGTGTGTCTTTATATATACACATATGATAAATGCATATCATATATATATATGCACTTTCTTTTTCCATTTAAAAATGTTTTGAAATAAACTCAAATTTATAGAAAAGTTGAAAACATGGTACAAAATTTTTTCTGCACTGTCTGAGAGTAAATTGCTAATATGTCCCGTATAATTCTCCATAATGCTCCTTACTTCTGGGATTCTTTAGTATGTATTTCTTGTAAACAAGAACATTCTGTTGTATAACCTCAATACAACTATCAAAATCAGGAAATTAGCATTGATACCATACCATCTAACCCTTAGATTCCATTCAAGTATTGCAAATTGTCCCAATAATGTCTTTTATAGCTAATCCCTAATTTGCAATTCCAAAATTCAAAAAGCTCCGGTTCAGAATCATTACACTGCATTATTTGTCCTCTCTTTATTCTCCTTCAATTAAATTCAAAATGGTTTGTCCAGTTTTCCTTGGCTTTCATGACCATGAAATTCTTACAGATTATAGGTCATTATTTTGTAGACTGTCCCTCCATTTGAGCTTATCTGACATTTACCCTTTATTAGATGTACTTTATGTCTCTGGCAAGAAAACTATAGAAGTGATGTTATGTTCTTTTCATGCATTCTACCAAGTAGTGCATAATTTCTATTTGTTCCATTGTTGATGTTTATTTTGATCACTTGATTAAGGCCATTAAGTTTGCTAGGCTTTCGGCTGAAAATTTACTCTTTTGTCCTTTATAATCAATAAATATTTTGTGGGGAGATTCTTGTATAATATTGAAGTACCTCATTTAAATATCTCATGAAACTTTGTTTATTAATTTTTAGTGAGCCATGATTTCCAATTTTATTCAAAGGATTATAGTGCTTTAACATATTACTTACTGTGATGTTCAAATCATCCTAGATTTGACCAGTGGTATCCCCTCAAGACTGTTCTTTGCCCCTTTGACATCATTCTTTAAGCTATTCCTTATTTTCTAGCATAGGAAGAAAGAATATTCCAGGATCATTTTCTACTTTTCCTGCTCCTATCCTGGAACCAACTATTTTTCCAAGAAATTTAATTTTATGATTCCACTTACTGGATATTTAGAGAACAAGATCTGGCTACTCATTGCTCATTGCTTTGAAGTTATGGCTGCTCCCATGTCCTCTTAGTGGACATAGCTAGAGAATATATGTAGGTGTATGCATATTTATATGTATATATGTGTGAGTATATGCATATATATCATACATATATAATATTCATACATAACAATACACATTTCCATCCAGATTTACTTCTTTATCAATCTATGAATTAAAAACTATGAATCCTCAATAACTCTAATTTTATTTCAATACCACAGGGTTCATTCCAGTTTTCCTTCTTTCCACACTTTTACTCTTTCTCCCGACAGTTAGGAAACTGATGCCCATCATCCTTAACAGATTTACCTAATTGATTGATCCCTCTTATGCAATCAATATCCCATCACTGCTGCTGGATCCTCCCCCACTTTTATACTCTCATCATTTTACTGGTGCTCTGACATCATACAGTGGGCCTGTGACCAGCCTTATGATCCTTAGTAATCCCTCCATCTTATTCCTCCCTAAGGGACCACTGACGTTCTATGTATCTCTACAAATGAGTTTGAATTTTCTAGAATTTTATGTAACTGGAATCATACAGTGCACTCTCTTTCATTCAGCATAAGTAATTTAAGATTCATTCATATTGTTTAGTCACTAGTTCCTTCCCTGTTATTGCTGAGCACTATTCCATTGTATGGCTCTACCACAATTTGTCTATCTATTCACCTACTGATGCACATTTGAGTTGTTTACACCCTTTGGCTCTTAAAAATAAAGCTGCTATAAAAATTCATGTGCAAGTCTTTATGTGGACATATATCTCCCTCTCTCTTAGGTAAATACCTAGGAATTAAATGGCTGGATAAGATTATAGATATATGTTTAACTTTTTTATCTTTTTGGTCACACATCTGCGTTCATTATGAGCAGCAGCAGGTGGGACACATCCAGCAATAGTAAAAAAATTAATTCAGGGAAGCCACCTTGTTGGAACTCTTGGGAACTCATTTATAGATCCTAAACCAGAGCAACAGGAAGAGGACTCCAAAGCCCATGAAAAGCAAGGCTACCGAGGAGATAAGGAACTCTTCGTAAATATCCCAAGTGCAGTTGGTGAAGGTAATCTCATAAACAAAGAACCAGGTGGTGAAAAACATGCCAATGGCCAATAGCACTGTGGTCAGATAAGGGAAGACAGCCAGGTTCACTGGGCTGGTGTATCTACTCATGGCCTCAAGCTCCATTTTGCTGGGCATAGGGTAATCCACCACTCTGCCACCAGAATAACACATCAGCAGGAGCGGTATATGTTTAACTTTTAAAGAAACTGCCAAGGGCGCCTGGGTGGCTCAGTGGGTTAAAGCCTCTGCCTTCGGCTCAGGTCATGATCTCAGGGTCCTGGGATCGAGGCCTGCATCGGGCTCCCTGCTCGGCAAGGAGCCTGCTTCCTCCTCTCTCTCTGCCTGCCTCTCTGCCTACTTGTGATCTCTCTCTGTGTGTCAAATAAATAAATAAAATCTTTAAAAAAAAACTGCCAAAATTTTTTAATTCATTTTTTATTGTGTTATGTTAGTCATCATACAGTATATCATTAGTTTTTGATGTAGTGTTCAATGATTCATTACTTGCATGTAACACCCAGTGCTCATTACTTTATCAAAGTGGTTGTGCCATTTTATATTCCTACCAGCAATGTATGAAAGTTTCAGGTTTTCTACATCCCCACCCATACTCATAAGGTTAGTCTTTTAAATTTTAGCTGTTCTAGTAGGTATGTAGTAGTGCCTCGTTGTGCTTTTAATTGGCATTTCCCTAATGACCAATGATAATTGAACTTATTTTCATGTGGCCTCTATATGTCTTCTTTGGTGAAGTATCTGATTAAATCTTTTACCTAGTTTTTAATGTCTTATTTTTTCTCTTAGAGTTGAGTTTTGAGTATTCAAAGGATACTTTGGATACAAGTCCTTTATCAGATTTGTGCTCTGCAAAGACTTTTCCCAGAATGTGGCTTGCCTTTTCATTCTCATTCAATTTAATTTTCATTCTTCCATTTAAATAAAAATGACATTTTTAAAGAGCAAAAATTTTAAATTTTGTTGAAGTCCAATTTATGAATTTGTTATGAGTTATCTTTTTGGCATCATATCCAAGTAATGTTTGTGTAACCCAAGGTTGCCAAAAGTATTTCATATTTTTGTTGCTCTTATAAGTGGTAATCCTTTTTAATGTCAATTTCCAAATCTTTGCTGTTAGTGTATAGGTGTAATGTAATATAGTTCTTCTCCATCATGTCTGGGGGCATATAATGCCTGGTTTTTCCACTCAGTCATCCTTAGATTTGAGTTGAAATAGTGTCAACGTGATTTATCCATTAAGAAGTTCTCCTTCAACATTTCACTTAGGATTTCTCAAAGATTAATATTGCTGACATGAAGAATTTCATTAGGGGTTGTAAACTGGTTATTTTCTAATACTATCATTCTTGCATTTACTACCGATGATTAATTTATTTAATTTAATTTTAATTTATTTAATTTTAATTTAAGAAGGAATTTCCTTGGTCATTATTTTGTTAGCCTACAGTACAGTGTACAGGGAAAGCAGCATAAAAAACTCTAATCTTTCCTTTTATTTATTATTTTTAAGATAAGGATTTCATACTGCAGCAACTTCTTAAAGTGATCAAAGAGTTTTTATTTTTAGAGTATCATTATGAACACATGGATTTGTATATATTTGATACACTTCAATTCATTGGAGCCATTATTTTTTTAGGTGCCTAAATTGTCCCATCTTTGGTCAGTCCCTTCTAATTGGTTCCTATGTTCTTTCAGTATGACACTAGTAGCCATTGATAACTTTCATGCTTTCAGGCTGGATAAGATGTCTCTGATTCATCCTATATATTTTGTGTTACAGATTTGGAATTGCCATTTCTAAAAGGTTCCCTGGTTCTCTTTTTGGAGAAATAGTATGAAGAGATTGCAATCTAGATACTGGGGGCATTTACTACTCCTGGAGTGTCATTATTTCTTTTAGTTGTGTATGTTCATGAGCAGAAGTATTTCAATTTTGTCAAATTTATTAAATGTTTTTCCTAATATTAACCATATCCTTTTTTTTTTTTTTTTTTTTTTTTTTTTTTTTTTTTTTTTTTTTTTTTTTTTTTTTTTTTTTTTTTTTTTTTTGTTTTATTTATTTATTTATTTATTTATTTATTTATTTATTTATTTATTAATTATTATTTGCCCCAGGGGTACAGGTCTGTGAATCATCAGGCTTATACCTTTCACAGCACTCGCCATAGCACAAACCCTCCCCAATGTCCATAACCCATCCACCCTATTCCTACCCTCCGACCCCCCAGTAACCCTCCATTTGTTTCATGTGACTAAGACTCTCTTATGGTTTGTCTCCTTCCCCATCCCATCTTGTTTCATTTTTTTCCCTCCCTACCCTTCACACACCCCCCCATTTCATTTATTTTTAAAGATCTTATTAACCATATCCTTTTTAAAAAAGATTTTATTTATTTGAGAAAGAGAGAGAACATGAGCAGGGGAGAAAGGCAGAGGGAGAGGGAGAAGTAGACTCCCCACTGAGCAGGGAGCCCAATGAGGGGCTTGATCACAGGACCCAGGGATCATGACCCGGGCTGAAGGCAGATGCTTAACTGACTGAGTCACCCAGGTGCCCCTAACGTTATCCTTTTTTGTGTTTTGTTTGGGACTATTTCCTTACCCCAAAGTTCTGAAAATATTCTTCTGTATTATCTTCCAAGAGGATTTTTTTGCCTTTCCTACATAGTGCATGAACCAAGTGGAACTGATTTTGATTTCATTGCATGGTAAGTGTTTCAATATAATTTTTGCCCAAAATGATACTCAAGTTTCCTGTCATTATGTATTGAAAAGTCCACCCACTTCGAAATACACTACTACCTTTGTCGTAAGTCAAGTATCCATATATGTGTAGATCAGTTTCTGGAGCACATATATTTTATTCAAATTGTATATTGGCCTATTCTTGCACCACTACCTTCTCTTAAGTGTTATAGTTTAATATTTCTATTTTTGATAGAACCAATGTTCTTACTATAATTTTTTTGTGTATACTAGGTTTTTAAAATTGTACATATATTTTAAAATTGGCTTTTTAAAAATTTTATATATATATATTTTAGAATTGACTTGTTAGCATACCTCCAAACCTATTGAGATTTTTATTGTTGCATTGAAATTCTAGATAAATTTGTGGAGAACTGTTCTCTTAATAATATTGAGTCGCCCAATCCAGGTATATAGTTTCTTTATTTTTTTAAGTCTCCTTTAATTTTCTTTATTAAAAATTTTCAGTCTTTTACCATATACAAATCAGTCTTTTGCCTTACAAATCTTAGGCTATAATCCCTCCTATTTACTTAATATTTTTGATAATATCATAAATGTCATATTATTTTAACTTTTGTTTTTTAAATATTTGTTGCTCATATATAGAAATAACAAATTTTATATTGATATTGTATCTAGCAACCTTGTTAAACTGAATTATTTATCACTAGATTATTTTTGTATTTCTAGGAACACAATCCTATAACTTGCAAATAATGACACAGATTTTGTGTTTAACCCTCATATATTATATATCTTCATTTTGCTTTATAGTTTTGGCTAGACCCTTAGGGCAATGTTGACAGGAGGTTGGACAGCAACACCCTTATTTTGTACCTTACATCAAAAGGATAATTTTCAGTGTCTCTGTATTAAAAATTATGTTTGCTTGTGGGTTAAAATTTATTTTTCTTTATTCTTTTTTGATAAATAAAGATTCCTTCTATTTTAAGTTTGCTAAACTTTTTCTTTTTAATCACAAAAGAAAGTTGAATTTTATCAAATGTTTTTTCTGCTTCGACTGACCTGAATGTATGATTTTTCTTCTTTAACTTCTTCATATGATAGATTACATTGGTCAATTTTTTTTAACTGTTAAACTCCCCTTGATTTGTTGGTTTAAACCCATCTTGATTTACCTTGTATATTTTTGCTATACTGCCAGGTGCACATTGCCACTTTAGTGGGGTTTCAAGGGTGACTGAAAGTAAATGTCTGTTTGTAGGCTGCCATATTTACTTCCAAGTTAGTGCTCACTAATTTTTGCCAGCTGATTTACTATTTTGGCACCTTCACTCCTTTTTTTTTAAATTTTTATTTATTTATTTATTTGACAGAGAGATAGAGAGAGAGCACAAGCAGGCAGTAGTGGGCAGAGGGAAAGGGAGAAGCAGGCTCTCCTCTGAGGGGGAGCCCGGTGTGGGACTAGATCCCAGGACCCTGGGGTCATGACCTGAGTCAACAGCAGATGCTTAATGACTGAGCCACCCAGGGGCCCAGCACCTTCACTTCTATGTAGTGTTTGTTCCCTGCCACTCCTCTCTACCCTGAATCCTGGCACTGCTAATTGCATTGTCTTCTGGTTGCAAATGTAATATATGTGTTTCCAGCATTGTGTTCATACTGCATTCAAGTATTTTATTTATGCTATTTTTCTTTTATTAGGCAGTGAACCCTTGGAGATCTTAATCTTTCCTCTTTGTATTTGTGCTGTCAGATGCCTGACACCATATGTGACTAGTAAATCTGTGATGAAAGGAAGGCTGATATCTTCCCCTGATATGTATTAAAAATCTGTTACTGCTACACTGCCATTTGGCAACAGGTAAGAATGACAGCTGCCAAATAGTGTACAAATATTTGTCTAAATGCCCCATGGGGTAATAAATTACATGAGTGTAGAAATATTATATTTAACCTTTCAAAGAACTTTCACAATTATCTTCTTTTTTGGTCCTCACAACAAGTGTGAAATAGGTAAACTAGGGGCGCCTGGGTGGCTCAGTGGGTTAAGCTTCTGCCTTCATCTCAGGTCATGATCTCAGGGTCCTGGGATTGAGCCCTGCATCGGGGTCCCTGCTCAGGGGGGAGCCTGAATCCCCATCTCCCTCCGCCTGCCTCTCTGTCTACTTGTGATCTCTCTCTCTCTGTCAAATAAATAAATAAAATCTTAAACAACAACAACAAAAGAAATAGGTAAACTAGTAGCTTTACATATAAGTAAACATGGCCCAGAAAGAATAATATTTACCTAAGACTATGTGGCTAGTGTTTGACCAAATTTGGGTTAGAATCCAGGTCTCCAGACATTTAAATCTTGGCTTTTTTCAATAGTCCAGTGGTTCTCAAAATATGGGCCTCAGAGCCTGCCACTGAATAAGGATGGAAATAAGATGGTGAATGACTAGGGCTTTGAGCTCCCTCGCCAGTTTTGCTCTTGTCCCCTTCATATATTAGTGCTGCAAATAATGTTTCATTTGGAAAATAGCTCTGTGGCTGTTAAAAACATGAATCCACTAGTCTTTAAACACCCTTGCTTTCTGGTACTGTGTGATGTTTCAGGTTTATTTTGTACATTCCTTGTCCTAGATTCAGTATGAGTCATTTCATCAAGTAGTTCTGCTCCTTTTGGTTGAGAAGGAGATTTAGAATATAGCATATGGGCTCTAGGTGTGCTCATTGTTACCGGGGCCTCCTTGTTTCTAGCTCTCAGGAAATTTCTTAAGAAAAAAAAAATCCCGAGTTCTTGCTGATACTTCTAATTCAGATCCAAAATCACAGGATTATTTCTTATTTTGATTTCCATTTTGATATGTCTCTCTTTCCATAATGAAAAACCCGCTTCCCAAGCAACACCACAAACAGTATTTACTCATTTGCTCTATTCTATACTGTACACAAAACAATTTTAGAGCAATACCACCAGTACCCCTATTCAAAAAAACACTAAATAGAATTCAAAGTTTATCTTTTTAAAAAATTTTTAATTTATTTTTTAAGGATAAAATTTTTTTTATCCTTACACTCTATCATACTAAGGGTAAATAGGGAATTCTGTTTAAAATTTACTTGAATTAATTATATTCCCTGTGTGGTTAAGTGTTCTATCAATTTGACTTATAGGTAGAATCATATGTTTCTGTTTGTATTCAATTATAGAGCTTGGATTTTAAGAAGCCATTTTTATTTAGCTTTAAAAATATTTATAATATTTACAAGTTTATAAGTGAATAT
The DNA here is from genome assembly GCA_002007465.1 of Ailurus styani. Lineage (NCBI taxonomy): Eukaryota > Metazoa > Chordata > Mammalia > Carnivora > Ailuridae > Ailurus > Ailurus styani. The sequence goes on from LNAC01001668.1 coordinate 17,861, forward strand.
ATATATTTACTGCATATTTTTAACAAAATATAATAAAATACATTAGTAATTACTAATTTTTTGCATATATATTTATTCAAAGAAGTCTAGATTCCTATTTCTTCACTCTCCACCCAGTTCCTAACCACTGTACTCCATATAGATAATCATTTTCATCTGTTGTTTGTTATTTTTTCTTTGCTTCTTTTTCTTTTTTTTTTTTTTAAGATTTTATTTATCTGGGGGAGAGAGAATGAGCAGTGAGGAGGGACAGAGGGAGAGAGGGAGAAGCAGGTTTCCCGCTGAGCAGGGAGCCCAATAAGGAACTTGATCTTAGGAGCTGGAGATCATGACCTGAGCCAAAGGCTTAACCGATTGAGCCACCTAGGAGCCCCTTCTCTGCTTCTTTTTCAACAATATCTATATATACATTCTTATTTTCTCTTTTTTCTTATAAAAATGGTAGGGTACTCTGTACACACTCTGTTGTATCTAGCTTTAAAATTTTTTAAATATTGGCATGCCTGGGTGGCTCAGTCCTTAAGTGTCTGCCTCCAGCTCAGGTGATGATCCCAGGGTCCTGAGATTAAGCCCTGCATGGGCTCCCTGCTCAGTGGGAAGCCTGCTTTTCCCTCTTCCACTCCCCTGCTTGTGTTCCCTCTCTCACTGTGTCTCTCTCTGTCATATATATAAATATAATCTTTTTTAAAAATTTTTAAAAATTTGTTAATACTTTCAAATTTGCCTGTTTATAGTTTTTTCTTTAGTATTTTTTGTTTCTTAAGAATTCCTTACCTGCCCAAAGGTCATAAACATTTTCTACTAAATTATTCTCTAAAATTTTTAAAGTTTTGCATTTTATATTTAAGTCTTTAATCAGTCTAGGATTGATCTCACATGTGATGTGAGAGTATCTATTCTTTTTCTTTTTTAAATTTATTTGACAGAAAGAAACACAGCAAGAGAGGGATATATAAGTAGGGGGAGTGAGAGAGGGAGAAGCTGGCTTCCCGCAGAGCAGGGAGCCTGATGTGGGGATCCCTGAGCCAAAAGCAGACGCTTAATGACTGAGCCACCCAGGCGCCCCAAGAGTATCTATTCTTTTTTTGTCATCATCGTCTTCTTCTTCTTCTTCTTCTTCTTCTTCTTCTTCTTCTTCTTCTTCTTTTGGTGTGAATATCCATTTATCCCATATAAACTGTTGAATATTTTTTATCCACTGATCTTCAATGTCAGTTCAGTTATATATCAAGTAACCACACTTTCATGAGTCTGCTTCTAGGTTCTTTATTCTGTTTTGTCATTCTATCTATTCCTGAGAAAAATCTCTTATTTTTAAATTTCAGATGTATTTTTTTCATTCTAGAATTTCCATTAAAAATAGTTACTATTTCTCTGCTGGAAGATTTTCTACTTTTTTCATTCATTATGAACAGGTTTTCTTCTACATTCTTGAGGATAGTTATAATAAAATCTTTGCTAATTCTAACATCTGGTCTTTTAGTCTCCACTGATTGACTTTACTCTTGAATTTGCATTACATTATCCTATTTTTTATATCTCGAGTAGTTTTGGATTATATACTAGACACTGTAAATGATATTTTGTAGTCTCTGAATTCTGTTATATTCCTCTGAGAATGTTGATTTTGCAGGCAATTCACTTTGCTGACCTCATACTCCAAATCTCTCTACCTTGCAGGTGAAAATTTCTGTATAACCCCTTTATCCTTAGCCAAGCTGCTTGGAGTCTTCTCCACACATGCACAGTTCAGGGGTCAACCAGAGGTTTGGGGAGAATGTATATGCAGAATTTGGGACTCTCCCCTCTGGCTCTACCCTCCCTGGGTTTCTCTCTTCACTTTTCACTCACTTTTCAGCTTCTGTGTTAACCCCAAACTCTGTTCTTTTGTTTTCAAACCACTAAGTTTACAGACTACTATTTGAGTTTTAGCCAACTAATGCCTGACCTCGAATAAAAATCCATTTAAAAATGGAAAGTTCACCCAGTTCCATGATCTTTATCTAAGTGTAAACTCCAATTTCTGCCTGCTTTTAATTGCTTTCCAGTTATTCTAGGGAGCTTTTTAAAAAACATTTCCACAGAATTTTAGTTATTTTATGTGGAGGGTTAGTCAAAAAGGAGCTACTCAATCTTACTGGGAGCAGAGTACCTACACTATTTTATTTATTTTGGCTATTAATTGGTGTTGTGTCATGTATAAAAAATTCCTCACTGTAGCCTAATTCTTTAGAAGTGTCTTAGCTATTTTTGTGGAGAATCTAAAGTCTGAACTATTACACTCTTCTATCTCCCAGGAATAAATGGAAGAACTTCAAATGTCAAAAAGAGGATACATGAAATATAGAAAAGGAAGCTGCTTATTTATGCTTTATACAAGCATCTTTAATGTCAGGAATGGTGGCAACCCGAGGCACAGATGTGATATACATTCTCATATCTGTTGTGTTGAGGAAGGTTATTTATCACCAGGACAGAATATTTGAGGAAAAGAAATATTTTAGGTGAATGGACAAACACCAGGGGAAGTCTGAAAATGGAGACATGGGTGAGTTAGTAGGCTATTGCAGAGTCAGGTGAACTGAGAGACTTAACTAAAGCATATCAATGAGAATGCAGAAAGTGACAAGATTTGAAATAGAATTAAAAATTGATAAGTCTGTATTCCATGATATGATGCTGAAGGAGATATTTATAAGACGAAGAAACACCCCCCCAAATCACAAAATGTGTCAACCTCAACCTATTACTTTGCTTATGCATGTAGCAAAACTAAAGAAAGTAGAAGGAAATCATCTAAAATTTCATTACTGGAGGGAGTTAAGATGGTGGAAGAGCAGGGGATTCTAATTTATATTTTTTCTTCCTTTTTTTTTTTTTAGGGGACACTAATTTCATATGGTCCCTGGAATTCAGCTAGATAGTTTTCATTCATTCTGAACATCTGCAAAATCAACTGGAGATCTAAGAGAAGAATTGGTACAAGAGGAGAAGCAAGATGGTGGAGGAGTGGAGACTGATTAGCATCAGGTCCCAGAAATTCACCCAGAGAGCTATCAAAGTATTCTGAACACCTACAAATTCTACAGGAGATTGAGGAGAAAAAGAGCAGCAATTCTAGGGACAGAAAATTGACCACATTCTGGAAGGTAAGACATTGAAGAAATGAATCTGAAGTGACGGGAAGATAGACCCAGGGGGAGGGGCCAGCTCCCGGCAAGTGAGAGAGCAATGGAGCACAAAATTGGAACTTTTAGAAGTCTGTTCCACTGAGGGATGTTGTCCCAGAGGCTAAGCAGGGGGGTGAAGCCCTCATGGGGACAGTGTGGTCTGAGGACCCATGGGGAAACAAAAAGACCAGGGGTGTCTGAGCATGACAGAGCTCCCAGGTATCAGAGAGGAGAAGCCGATGGGAGAGATGGAGATAAGCTGAGAAGGTGTCTCTCAGCTCAGTGTTACTTTGGGCCATGATCCAAAGCACAGTCTGGCCACTGCTCTTTGAGTGGGGACCCCACAGGCGGCAGACCTGGAGAGACCCCCTTCTTCCTCCTATGGGAGGAGTGGTACAGGAGTGGCTGCAGGAATCTGCCAGGTTTGGAGATTCTAAATGGGAATGCATGCCAGAGATAGAAACGGTCACAGGCCCGGTGAGCTCAGAGTGCGGCCGGGAACCAGGGAGACAGGAGGGACTGACTGCTTTTCTCTGAGGGTGCACTGAGGAGTGAGGCCCAGAGCTCTCAGCTCCTCCAGGTCAGAGCCTGAGAGGCTGCCATTTTCAGTCCCCTCCTCCAAAGCTGTACGGAAAGTGTTCAGGGAACAAAAGCTCCTGAGAGGGAACCCGAGCTGATTACTTAGCCTGGCCCCTGGCTAGGGTGGTGTAATTCTGCCTCAGGCAAAGACATTTGAGAACCACAGCAACAGGCCCCTCCCCCAGAAGACCAGCAAGGGCGTCCAGCCAAAGCCAAGTTCACAGATCGCTGACAACTGTGGAACTCCAGAGCTAGGGGAAAGCAACGCAGAGAATTCATGGCTTTTCCCCCATGATTCTTTAGTCGTTCAAAGTTAAATTCTTTGAATTTTATTTTTTTCTACTCTTTTCTTTTAAATTTTTTCCTTTTTCCTATTTTAACGTTTTTTAACTATTATATCATAACATTAATTTTTAGCCTTTTAAAATTTTCATTGTTATCCTCATATTTTATCCCTTCATTGTATTTAACCTTATTTTTTGTATACTTATAGGGTCTATTCAATTCACCAGTCTAATAGATAGAGATAGAGATAGACATAGACATAGACATAGACATAGATACAAAGTCAGAGACAGAGATAGATATAGAAACAGAAATAGTTAATATAGATATAGATATAGGATTTTGTTTTGTTTATTTTGTTTTGTTTTGTTTTTGTTTGTTTGATTTTGGTTTTGTTTTTTGTTATTTTCCCTCTTTCTTTTCTCCTCAGTTCCAGGTCTCTTCTGAGTAGGTTAGTGTATATTTCTCTGGGGTCATTGATACCCTTTAGTATTTTGTTCTCTCATCCATCTATTCTTATCTGCATAAAATGACAAGGAGGAAAAAATCAACACACACAAAAAAAGAACAAGAGGCAGTAATGATAGCTAGGGACCTAATCAATGTGGACATTAGTTATATGACAGAACTAGAGTTCAGAAATACGTTTCTTAGGGTGCTGGCTGGGCTCAAAAAACCATGGAAGATAATAGAGAAGCCCTCTCTAGAGAAATAAAAACACTTTCTGGAGAAATAAAAGAACTAAAATCTAACCAAGCTGAAATCAAAAAAGCTATTAATGAGGTGCAATCAAAAATGGAGTCCCTTACTGTTAGGATAAATGAAGCAGAAGATAGAATTAGTGATTTAGAAGACAAAATGTCAGAGAATAAAGAAGTGGAGGAAAAGAGAGACAAACAAATACTGGACCATGACGGGAGAATTCAAGAGATAAGTGATACCATAAGACAAAAAAATATTAGAATAATTGGGATCCCAGAAGAGGACGAGAGTGAGAGAGAGGCAGAAGGTATATTGGAGGAAATTTTAATAGAGAATTTCCCTAATTTGGCGAAGGGAACAAGCATCAAAATCCAGTTACCCTGAATGTAGATGGACTAAATGCCCCGACTAAAAGACACAGGGTATCAGAATGGATAAAAAACAAGACCCATCAATATGCTGTCTACAGGAAACTCATTTTACATTCAAAGACACCTCCAGATTGAAAGTGAGGGGGTGGAAAACAATTGACCATGACAATGGACAGCAAAAGAAAGCTGGAGTGGCAATCCTTATATCAGATAAATTAGATTTTAAGCCAAAGAATATCATAAGAGATGAGGAAGGACACTATATCATACTTAAAGGATCTGTCCAACAAGAAGATCTAACAATCATAAATATCTCTGCCCCTAACATGGGAGCAGCCAGTTATATAAACCAATTAATAACAAAATAAAAGAAACACATTGACAAGAATACAATAATAGTAGGAGGCTTTAACATCCCCCTTACTGAAATGGACAGATCATCAAAGCAAAAGATCAACAAGGAAATAAAGGCTTTAAATGACACACTGGACCAGTTGGACATCACAGATATATTCAGAACATTCCATCCCAAAACAACAGAATATACATTCTTCTCTAGTGCACATGGAACATTCTCCAGAATAGACCATATTCTGGGTCACAAATCAGGTCTCAACAGGTACCAAAAGATTGGGATCATTCCCTGCATATTTTCAGACCATAATGCTCTGAAACTAGAACTCAACCACAAGAGGAAAGTTGGAAAGAACTCAAATACATGGAGGCTAAAGAACATCCTACTCAAGAATGAATGGGTCAACCAGGAAATTAAAGAAGAATTTAAAAAATTCATGGAAACAAATGAAAATGAAAACACAACTGTTCAAAATCTTTGGGACACAGCAAAAGCAGTCCTAAGAGGAAAGTATATAGCAATACAAGCCTTTCTCAAGAAACAAGAAAGGTCTCAAGTACACAACCTAACTCTACACCTACAAAAGCTAGAGAAAGAACAGCAAAGAAAGGCTACACCCAGCAGGAGAAGAGAAATCATAAAGATCAGAGCAGAAATCAATGAAATAGAAACCAAAAGAACAGTGGAACAAATCAATGAAACTAGGAGCTGGTTCTTTGAAAGAATTAATAAGATTGATAAACCCCTGGCCAGACTTATCCAAAAGAAAAGAGAAAGGACTCAAATTAATCAAATCATAAATGAAAGAGGAGAGATCACCACCAACACCAAAGAAATACAAACAATTCTAAGAACGTATTATGAGCAACTCTACACCAGCAAATTTGACAATCTGGAAGAAATGGATGCATTCTTAGAGAAATATAAACTACCAAAACTGAACCAGGAAGAAATTGAAGACCTGAATAGACCCATCACCAGTAAGGAGATTGAAGCAGTCATCAAAAATCTCCCAACAAACAAGAGCCCAGGGCCAGACGGCTTCCCAGGGGAATTCTACCAAACATTTAAAGAAGAATTAATACCTATTCTCCTGAAACTGTTCCAAAAAATAGAATTGGAAGGAACACTTCCAAACTCATTTTATGAGGCCAGCATTACCTTGATCCCCAAACCAGGCAAAGACCCCATCAAGAAGGAGAATTACAGACCAATATCTTTGATGAACACAGATGCAAAAATCCTCAAAGAAATACTAGCCAATAGGATTCAACAGCACGTTAAAAGGATTATTCACCGTGACCAAGTGGGATATATTCCTGGGTTGCAACGTTGGTTTAACATTGGCAAATCAATCAATGTGTTGCAAGACATTAATAAAAGAAAGAACAAGAACCATATGATCCTCTCGATGGATGCTGAAAAGGTATTTGACAAAGTACAGCACCCTTTTTGACCAAAACTCTTCACAGTGTAGGCATAGAGGGTACATACGTCAAAATCATTGAAGCCATCTACGAAAAACCCACAGCAAATATCACTCTCAATGGAGAAAAACTGAGAGCTTTTTCCCCAAAGTCAGGAACATGGCAGGGCTCTCGGCTATCACCCTTGCTATTCAACATAGTACTAGAAGTCCTAGCCTCAGCAATCTGACAACAAAAAGAAATAAAAGGCATCCAAATCGGCAAGGAAGAGGTCAAACTCTCACTCTTTGCAGATGATATGATACTTTATGTGGAAAACCCAAAGGACTCCACTCCAAAACTGCTAGCACTCATACAGGAATTCAGTCAAGTGTCAGGATATAAAATCAATGCACAGAAATCAGTTGCATTTCTATATACCAACAACAAAACAGAAGAAAGAGAAATTAAAGAGTCAATCCCATTTACAATTGCACCCAAAACCATAAGATACCTAGGAATAAACCTAACCAAAGAGGCAAAGAATCTGTATTCAGAAAACTATAAAGTACTCATGAAAGAAATTGAGGAAGACACAAAGAAGTGGAAAAACATTCCATGCTCATGGATGGGTAGAATAAATATTGTGAAAATGTCTATGCTACCCAGAGCAATCTACATATTTAATGCAATTCCCATCAAAATACCAGCCATTTATTTCAAAGAAATGGAACAAATAATCCTAAAATTTATATGGAACCAGAAAAGACCCCGAATAGCCAAAGGAATGTTGAAAAAAAAAAGCAAAGTTGGCGGCATCACAATTCCAGATTTCAAGCTCTATTACAAAGCCGTCATCATCAAGACAGTATGGTACTGGCACAAAAACAGACACATAGACCAGTGGAACAGAATAGAGAACCCAAAAATGGACCCTCAACTCTATGGTCAACTAATCTTTGACAAAGCAGGAACGAATGTCCAGTGGGAAAAAGACAGTCTCTTCAACAAATGGTGGTGGGAAAACTGGAGAGCCACATGCGGAAAAATGAACTGGATCATTTCCTTACACCACACACAAAAAATAGACTCAAAATGGATGAAAGACTCAATGTGAGAAAGGAATCCATCAAAATCCTCGAGGAGAACACAGNGAGGCAGCAACCTTTTCGACCTCAACCACAGCAACTTCTTCCTAGGATCACCAAAGGCAAGGGAAACAAGGGCAAAAATGAACTACTGGGGCTTCATCAAGATTAAAAGCTTTTGCACAGCAAAGGAAACAGTCAATAAAACGAAAAGACAACTGACAGAATGGGAGAAGATATTTTCAAATGACATATTAGATAAAGGGCTTGTATCCAAAATCTATAAAGAGCTTCTCAAACTCAACACCCATAAAACAAATAACCCAGTCAAGAAATGGGCAGAAGACATGAACAGACATTTCTCCAAAGAAGACATCCAAATGGCCAACAGACACNGAGCAAGTGCTCAACATCACTCAGCATCAGGGAAATACAAATCAAAACCACAGCGAGATACCACCTTACACCAGTCAGAATGGCTAAAATCAACAAGTCAGGAAATGACAGATGTTGGCGAGGATGTGGAGAAAGGAGAACCCTCCTACACTGTTAGTGGGAATGCAAGCTGGTGCAGCCACTCTGGAGAACAGTATGGAATTTCCTCAAAATTTGAAAATAGAGCTACCCTATGACCGAACAATCGCACTACTGGGTATTTACCCTAAAGATGCAAAGTTAGTGATTCTCAGGGGCACATGCACCCGAATGTTTATAGCAGCAATGTTCACAATAGCCAAACTATGGAAGGAACCTAGATGTCATTCAACAGATGAATGGATAAAGAAGATGTGGTATATATATACAATGGTATACTATGCAGCCATCAAAAGAAATGAAATCTTGCTATTTGCAGCAATGGGTGAATGGAACTAGAGGGTTTTATGCTAAGCAAAATAAGTCAATCAGAGAAAGACAGTTATGATATGATCTCTCTGATATGAGGAACTTGAGGGGCAGGGCATGGGTCGTGGGAGTTAGGTAGGGAAAAATAATGAAACAAGATGGGTGGGGAAGGAGACAAACCATAAGAGACTCCTAATCTCACAAAAACAAACTGAGGGTTACTGGGGGGTGGGAGGGTAGGGATAGGTAGGGTTTGTGATATGGTGAGTGCTGTGAAGGGTGTAAGCCTGATGATTCACAGACCTGTACCCCTGGGGCAAATAATTAAAAATAATTAAATTTAAAAAATAATTTCTAATGATTATAGATATTTATCCCTGTAGCACAGGAGCAGCCAATTATATACACCAATTAATAACAAAATTAAAGATACACATTGATAATAATACAATAATACAAGGGACTTTAACACTCCATTCAGAGCAATAGATTGATCATCTAAGCAGAAGATTAACTAGGAAACAAGGGCTTTGAATGACACACTGGACCAGATGGACTTCACAGATATAGTAAGATCATTTCATTCTAAAGCAGCAGAATACACATTCTTCTTTAGTTTACATGGAACATTCTCCAGAAGAGATCACACACTGGGTCAAAATCGGGTCTCAACTAGTGCCAAAATACTGGATTTATTCCCTGCATATTTTCAGACCACAATGCTTTAAAACTTGAACTCAATCACAAGAAAAAATTTGGAAGGAACACAATTACATGGAAGTTAAAGAGCATGCTAATAAAGAATGAATGGAAAATTAAAGAAGAATTTAAAAAAATTAAAGAAAATTTTTAAAAATTCATGAAAACAAATGAGAATGGAAACACAACAATTCAAAACCTTTGAGATCCAGCAAAGGCAATCCTAAGAGGGTAGTATATAGCAATACAAGTCTTTCTCAAGAAATAAGAAAAGTCTTAAATATACAACCTAATCTTACACCTAAAGGAGCAGGAGAAAGAAAAGTAAATAAAGCTTAAATCCAGCAGGTGAAGAGAAATAATAAAGATTAGAGCAGAAATTAATGAAATAGAAACCGAAAGAACAGTAGAACAGATCAATGAAACTAGGAGGTGGTTCTTTGAAAGAATGAATAAGTTCAATAAACCCCTAGCCAGACCTAGCAAAAAGAAAAGAGAAAGTACCCAAATAAATAAAATTATGAATTAAAGAGGAGAGATCACAACCAACACTGAAGAAATACAAACAGTTATAAGAACATATTATGAGCAACAATATGCTAACAGATTAGGCAATCTGGAGGAAATAGATGCATTCCTAGAAACATATGAACTACGAAAACTGAAACAGGAAGAAATAGCAAACCTGAACAGACCCATAAACAGCAAAGAAATTAAAACAGTAATCAAAAATCTAAAAACAAACAGGAGTCCAGGATCAAGAGCCTCCCCACTTAATTCTACCAGATTTTTAAAGAAGAATCAATACCTATTCTTCTAAAACTGTTTCAAAAAATAGACATGGAAGGAAAATTTCCAAACTCGTTCTATGAGGCCAGCATTACCTTGATCCCCAAACCAGAAAAAGACCCCATCAAAAAGGAGAATTACAGACCAATATTCTGATAAACATAGATGCTGAAATTCTCACCAAGACCCTAGCCAATAGGATCTAACAGTGTATTAGAAGGATTATTCACCTTGACCAAGTGGGATTTATTTCTGGGCTGGAAAGGTGGTTTAACATCTGCAAATCAATCAATGTGATTCACCACATTAATAAAAGAAAGGACAAGAACCATATGTATGATCTTTTCAATAGATGCAGGGTAAAGATTTGACAAAGTATAGCATTCTTTTCTTTTTTTTAACGTATAATGTATTATTTGCCTCAGGGGTTCAGTCTTACACAATTCATAGCACTCGGCATAGCACATACCCTCCCCAATGTTCATAACCCAGCCACCCTATCCCTCACCCCCCACCCCCCAGCTATATAGCATTTTTTTTTCTTTTTTAAAAAGATTTATTAATTAATTTATTTGACAGAGAGAGAGATCACAAGTAGATAGAGAGGCAGAGAGAGAGAGAGAGAGAGAGGAGGAAGCAGGTTCCCCTCTGAGCAGAGAGCCCAATGCGGGACCCTATCCCAGGACCCTGAGATCATGACCCTAGCTGAAGGCAGAGGCTTAACCCACTGAACCACCCAGGCGCCCGTACAGCACTTTTTCCTTGATAAAACCTCCCCACCATGTATGATTTGACAAAGTACAGCATTCTTTCTTGATTAAAAACTCCCCATCATGTGGGAACATACCTCAATATCATAAAAGCCATATATGAAAAGCTCACAGTAAATACCATTTTCTACAAGGAAAAACTGAGCTTTTCCCCTAAGGTCAGGAACACGACATGGATGTACATTCTTACCACTGTTGTTCAACATATTACTAGGAGTCCTAGCCTCAGCAATCAGACAAAAAAAAAAAAAAAGAAAGAAAAAGAAAAGAAATAAAAGGCATCTAAATCAGCAAAAAAAGGTTTTCAAACTTTCACTCTTTGCAGCATCATAATCTATGTTAAAAATCAAAAGACTCCACCCCCAAACTGCTAAAACTCATATAGAAATTCAGCAAAGTCACAGAATATAAAATCAGTGCACAGGAGTCAGTTGCATTTCTATACACTAACATGAGGCAGAAGAAAGAGAGATCAAGGAATCAATCTCATTTACAATTGCACAAATTAGTATCCCTTTTGTGGTGGATAGATTTTCAGCAGTTAGATATCTGTTATGAAGTAGATACATTTAATATTATTTCATTTATTTTCATATTTACTCACTAGAGCCCTGACGTTACAAAGCCCTTAGAGTTATGTGTGTGATAATCTTTGTATTTCAGATAATTACTAAGAGAAGAGATTTTGCCTAGTTTATGGTTGCAGCATCCAGCATAGTGCCTATTATTAGACTAATAAAAGCTGTGTTTTGAATGAGTAAATCAATGGATGAATGATTAATTCACTTGTCATATAAGGAGAGTTTGAACTCATTTCTTACCATCTGGATGCAGTTTGATTTCAAGTGTACCCTGTGATATTGGCAAGGTCTGGAGAGCTATTTAGATAAAGAGTTACTCCTGTGATCTGTATTTTAGAAAAGTCTGGAATGTTGCCCTGAGAACACAATCTGCAACAGTGTTTGTCTGGGATTTTGCTTTTGCTTCCTGGACCACTGTGCACCCAAATATTTCCGTGGGCTTACCTCTGAAAAGGGGACTGTGATCTTTTCTTTCTGAAGGAAACTTTCCCATTACTTTTGCTTCAGTGCAACAGGCCCTTAGCAGGTTAAGTTTGAACCAGAATGTTTGAATGTATTGGCTTTATTTCCTCCTGGGTTTTAGAAAACAACTAGATTTATGATGAACTGTATCACTCTTTCTGTTTTGTTGTTTGATGCTATTTTTTTTTGTAAAGGGAGATTAATTTTAGTTGAGATCAAAATTTTAAAAAAGTTTGTTTTTTGATAGCTAATTAGCACCATGGAATAATACAATGGAGATCTTACATCAATGTCATTTGCCTTTTACCAACAATAATAATTACTACTTATGGCATTTTATGATTTCCTTGTATTACTTCACTTAATTTAATTATTACAACAACCCAAAGAAGTAGATATTATTATGAGCATTTTGCAAATTAAGAAAATAATGTTAAAAGTCTTTCCATGAGAGTTCAAAACTTATTCTGATACCAATGTCTATACTTATATATCCATTTAAAGCATTTTCATGTAAATTCTATCTCTAATTCATGGTTACAACACCAGAAGAAGGCTCTGATTTGTCCTATCTGTAGAGGTAGAGACAAATTCAGAGTTTATGTTCTTTCCCATCCAAGTTTTCATAGACATGAATTATCATAGTCAGGTTGTTAATGTGGACCTTTGTTTCCTCATCTCGTATTCTCTCTCAACTTCTCCTAGTCTAGATCTTCTCTGAATCTTTCACTTTATAGTCCAAGAAACTGGGTCCCAGAATATTGTGACAATTTACTAAAGTCATACAGCTAGTTAGCAAGCTAAACCCACATTTTCTGCCTCTCAAGCTAATGTCCTCTCTGTTACATGTATGTGGCAAACAAAAGCTCATGGTAAAGAATGTATTTTGTGAATTGTATTCCAAGCCAGAAAAGACATTAACATAGACCCTCCAGTGCAGAGAACTTTAACTCCTCATTTTCACTTAGCTAAAGTGTTCTCTATCACTTGAGATGCCTAGTCAATCTGTTAATCATCAAATATATACTGAATGACTAGTATAAATGTGCTTAGCAGTAGAGACCAGCCCCTGAGTGGGGTCTCTGTCATCAGTATATGAAAAGTCTCAGGATTTGCTATTCTTCCTCCCCAGTATAGAACTCAAAAGAGCCAAAGTAAATAGAATTTTCCGCCTCAACAGCTGTATTTATTTTGGGCTGTTTCTCCACCTACAAGTCCATTTGCTGTCCTCAGAGCTTCTGAACCTGTTTATTTTCAACCTCCCAGAGGCAGCCAGCTGTTGTATTCCTGTGTCATGGCACAAAGAAGTCAACAAGTTCTTCTGGAGGGAAACAAGCCATTTCAAGGGCTTAAAGGATATAACCCAAAGGAGAGTTTACCAATTGTGGCTATTTCCTGAGCAAGACACCAAACCTGCTCTCAAATATCTTAGTCAAGTAGCTTAACAAGATATAATTGGAGACAGAACTTGAGCACTGGAAGTTAAGGAGTAATATAAGCTCAGAGCTTAAATAATATCAAGTGAATGTGATTAAACTGAGTCCTCTAGTCAGTAGGTTGGACTAGGTTTGTAGAAATATTTTGTTTGAGTTCCAAGTTTGTTTTTGTGTGTGTTTGTTTTTTAGTGAGACATTTAAAAACTGAGAACATTTACCTAAAAATTCAGATAGATATCTAACTTCTTTTGAAAAAACAGATCTGTTAGAATGGGTTTATCCTCATGCAGTTATGGGCTGAAGTGGTGGGTGTGTTAGATGAAATACATACTCCCCAGTTTGCCGCAGTCCTCAGCATTCACTATTTTCTTCCCAGTGTTGAGGTCAACTCTCAATTGCTTTGTATCCTGAAAATTGCAGTATTTTTTACTTATACTCATTGATTTCAGTTATGTGCTTGGCCCCACAGTTATGTGAGTATTCCATTCCTTCCAGGATCATCATGTTCTGTGAGTTTAGAGGAAGATGAGAACTTTGATGGCTGGGGTAGATGTCCTATTTATTGGGTGGCTGCTATAATGTGATGAGAATTGAGTAGACCATAGATTTAAATCCAGCATTTCTTGGGTTATTTCCACTATTTTCTGCCTTCCAGAAAGCAGATGGTAGAGAGGGGGAAGAGAAGGCATTCCAGGTAGCAGGTTGCTGTCTCAGAAGTTTCAGATTCTGTTAGGGTAGAGAAGGAAACAAAATAGCAGAAGTTGAAGCTTCTGACAATAGTCACCAATTTCATCACTTACCCTGTTACCACAGATTCCAGAGAATTGACCTTGTGGTCTCCACTGAGGCTCCCAAGGGCCATATCTTTAATGACCACTCTGCCTTTTCACTTTTTTTCCCCAGCCATGGCCATTTACCCCACCTGCAGTATCCACCAAACTGCAAGATTCTGGATCGATTCTCTTCTTCGTCAAGGTGAGTTGCAGCTTATTAGGTAAGTCACAAACCATCTTTAATTTGAGTGATGTTAAACAACAACAAAAACCAAATTGACAATTACTGTAAGAGTAATAATAGAAATTACTTTTACTGAGCTATTTTTGTGTCCTAAATACTCTTGTTATTTAATTTATATTCTTTATTTCACTTAATTGTTATATCAGCCTGTGAGATATATAAGAAGACAACACTCTGTCAGTCTTTTACATTTCTGCACATCTTGTGAGTGAGGCACTGGCTCCCATTTGTTCCAGACTAATTTTTGAAGGATGCTTGTATAGCAGACAGTCTTGGAAGACAGAGGTAAGGTCTTCTTTCAGGTTTCTTTTTTTTTAAGATTTTATTTATTTATTTGACAGAGAGAGATTATAAGTAGGCAGAGAGGCAGGCAGAGAGAGAGGAGGAAGCAGGCTCCCTGCTGAGCAGGAAGCCCCATGTGGGGCTTGATCTCAGAACCTGAGCTGAAGGCAGAGGCTTTAACCCACTGAGCCACCCACGCGCCCCTTCGATCAGGTTTCTTAAACTCAAGATTCCCCTTTTGTAATACAATCCTCTTTGCATTTCCCTATTAGAAATGAGCCTTGGAGAATCAGCACAGAAATGCTGGCCCTCTGGCTACTGTTGTTGCCATAAGTCATAAACTGTCTTTTGTCTCTGAACCAGGAATTTTGTGTCTTGCAGCATCCATGAAACTGTAGCAGGCTAACCTCTTAGCTTGCAAGTAGGGTAACACCTCAGACTCTACACTGTCCTTTGAAAGATGTTATTCCCACTTTACAGAATAGAAACAGATTTTAGAAAGTATTTTAAATTGTAGTATTTATTAAATCTGATCTTATACTTCTGTATTCACAGAAAAGGAAACTGAGATTTTAGAAAGTGTTTTAAATTATAGTATTTATTATATCTGATCTTATACTTTAGTATTCACCTGGATATTCTGCCTTGTTATAGAAATCAAATCCCCATTTTGGAACATATTTCTGGCATCCAAGTCTCAGTTTATTCTCTATTCCTGAGATAGTCAAGTCATCTATCCATCAATCCCAGTGTTTATTCAGCACATAATATGAATCTTGTTCTCATCAGTTATCCTTGGGAATGACATCTTTCTTTGAACCCAAACTCCTGTAACAGTATCACGGTGGAAATTAAGTAAAAATAATGGATACGAAAATATCTGCCGGGTCATGGAGGTGCCCACCGCCCGCCTGCTCCTGCTCCTGCTGCTCCGGGTCTGGGCCGCGGCGCCAGGCAGCGCCTCCCTGGAGGCACCGCTGCTGGTCAAAGAGGACGTGAGGCACACAGTGGACCTCAGCAGCCACCTGGCCGGGAGGTGGTCCTGGCGCACCCTGGCGGCTGCTCCACGTTCCCTGCAGCCTCCTTCCTTCCCGGCTGGTGCACCTCAGTGTGCAGGTGAAGGGAGAAGATGAGGAAGAGAACAATTTGGAAGTACGAGAAACCAAAATTAAAGCTAAAAGTGGGATATTCTTCATAGTCAAGATGCTAGTTGCTCTCTATCCTGGGGCCAAGGTTTCAGTCATTGTGGAAACAGTCTATACCCATTGTGCTTCAGCCATATCCAACCCAGATTACCCAGTCAGAGAAAGTTTGTCGTGGTTGAGGAGAATCATTACTTCTATTCTTCCTATCCAACGAAGATACAGACGATGCGTGTGAAGCTTGCCTCCCGAAATGTAGAGAGCTATACCAAGTTGGGGAAACCAATGCACTCTGAGGATCTCCTGGATTATGGACCTTTCAGAGACATCCCTGCTTTTAGTCAGGATACTTTCAAAGTACATTATGAGGACAACAGCCCCTTCCTGACCATCACCAGCATGACGTGGGTCATTGAGAGCTCTCATTGGGGTAACATCAGCGTGGAAGAAAATGTGGACTTGAAGCACACGGGGGCTGTGCTGAAGGGACTTTCTCACACTATGCTTACCAGAGACAGCCAGATAGTGGAATAGCCTCCATCCACTCATTTAAGACCATCCTCCCTGCTGCTGCCCAGGATGTTTACTACCGGGACGAGATTGGCAATGTTTCCATCAGCTACCTCCTTATTTTGGACAACTCTGTAGAGATGGAAATTTGGCCTTGCTTCCCACTGTTTGGCAGGTGGAAGACCCATTACATCGTTGGCTACAACCTCCCAAGCTATGAGTACAGTACCTCTATAATTTGGGTGACCAGTATGCACTGAAGATGAGGTCCGTGGACCATGTGTTCGATGAGCAAGTGATAGATTCCCTGTCAGTGAAGATCATCTTGCCCGAAGGGGCCAAGAACATCCAGGCTGACAGTCCGTATGAAATCAGTTGGGTCCCAGATGAGCTGCACTACACTTACCTGGACACGTTTGGCCACCCTGTGATTGTTGACTATAAGAAAAATATGGCGGAACAGCACATTCAGGACATTGTGGTCCACTACTCGTTCAACAAGGTGCTCATGCTGCAGGAGCCAATTCTAGTGGTGGCTGCTTTCTACATCTTGTTCTTCACTGTTATCATCTACATCAGACTGGACTTTTCCATCACAAAGGATCCAGCTGCGGAGGCCAGGATGAAGGTGGCTTGCATCATGGGGCAGGTTTTGACCCTGGTCAACAAGAGAATGGGTCTCTACTGTCACTTTGATGTAACCGTCAATAGGTACAAGCAGTCACGGGATGTGTCCACCCTCAACAGCAGCAAGAAGAGCCTGGAGATGGAGCACAAGGCCTTGACCAGTGAGATTGCATTGCTACAGTCCAGGCTGAAGACAGAAGGCTCTGACCTGTGTGACAAAGTAAGCGAGATGCAGAAGGTGGATGCACAGGTCAAGGAGCTGGTGCTGAAGTCTGCAGTGGAAGCCGAGTAGCTGGTGTCCGGCAAGCTCAAGAAAGACACGTACATTGAGAACGAGAAGCTCATCTCTGGAAAGCAGCAGGAGTTGGTCACCAAGATTGACCACATCCTTGATGCTCTGTAGTCCCTGACCATTTCCATCAGGGTGGGCCCAGGGCACTGCACTTTTAGATGGCAGGTTGGGGGCAAAGGGGGGAGGTCAACCATCAAGGCCGCTCAATGCTGGCATCTGTGTTTTACAAAAGGCCTTTGAGGAAGTGAAGCCAGGCCCTGCCATAGGCAATACAAGAGGCTATGTTTTTGTCTTTAAAGGGTTCTTTTTTTAAAAAAATTAAATCCCATTAAAAACAAACAAACAAAAAACCCTATCTAATTAAATTATTCTCAAGTATTAGGTTGCATCTGAAATACTGAGATATTTCTTTTATATATTGATTCCCAAGCCTCATTCCAAGGGATTCTGAATCAGTAGACTTGGGTAAAAACCAAAACTCAGACTTTTTTTTGCAAGAGTCTCAGGTAATTCTGTTACATTTAGGTCCTAGGCTTCTTTGAAAAGCATTTATACATGGGATAAAATCAAGGTCCTTTACAAGGTACACCAGGATTTGCACTGTTTACTCTGTGTTTACCTCTTATGCTTACTTTGTCCTTTATATTTCTAGCTATTCTTAATAGCTTATAATTCTTTCTACTTCTACTCTTCTTCTCTACCTAGTATTACAACTCCCTACTCATTCTTTAGCTCATCTGTGTCCTCCTCTAGGAAGCCTTCCCCATCTGAAGAGGGAATATCTTTTCCCTATCCTCTGAAAGCTTGCCATGCTTCCCTCTATCATTTACTTCTACCTTTTATTAAGATTATGTATCTGTCTCCACCACCAGACTATAAACTCCCTGAGGGTAGGTAATCTGTCCTGTTCACTTTTATACTTTATATGGGAAGACTTTATAGGATATTATAGTATCTGGTTCACAGTAGGCACTGGGCTTTGAAATGAGTTTTTGTTGAATGAATGAAAGAATGAATAAATGGTAAAATGATTGAAGCTATTTATTTGTTTGCAGATAGCTTTCAATATAAAATCCTATTAATGATATATTCTGGATTTTCTTAAAAACATTTATTTCATCTGAGATAACAAGAATGTGAAGAAAGAGCTATAGTACAAGAAGTTAGATTTTAGCATGGGTAAAGAGAATAAAGGCAAAATACCCCAGCCTCATTTTACAGAAAAGGAAACTGAGGTTCATAAAAAATAAGTGAGTAACCCAACATCACACAACTTTCTAGTGGCAAATAGAGATTGAAAGTTTTTGGCTCTCGTTCTCAAGCTATCATTATCTATCTATCTATCTATCTATCTATCTATCTATCCATTTATCTACCTATCATCATCTATCTATCCACTCATTCATTAAAATTTTTTATTATAATCACCAGGTGCTCATCGCAAGTATACTCCTTAATCCCCATCACCTGTTTCACCCAACCTCTCACCCACCTCCCCTATTTATTTGGGGTCTTCTATGGCTCCATACAAATTTTAGGATTGCTCTAGTTCTGTGAAAAATGCTGTTGGTATTTTGATAGGGATTGTATTAAATGTGTAGATTGCTTTAGGTAATATAGACATTTTCACAATATTTGTTCTTCTAGTCCATGAGTATGGAATGTGTTTCCTTTTCTTTATGTTGTCTTCAATTTCTTTCATCAGTGTTTATAGTTTCCAGAGTACAGATCTTTTCCCTCTTTGGTTAGATTTATTTCTATGTATTTTATAATTTATGGTACAATTGTAAGTGGGATTTTTTTTCTTAATATCTCTTTCTGCTGCTTCATTTTTGCTGTGCAGAAGTGTAACATATTTCTATACATTGATATTGTTTCCTATGACCTTTTTTTTCTTTTTGTTTTCTGATTGCTGTAGCTAAGACATCCACTACTATGTTGAATAAAAGTGGTGAGAATGGACATCCTTGTCTTGTTTGTGACCTTAGGGGCAAAGCTCTGTTTCTCCCCCATTGAGTTCTGATGTTAGCTGTAGGTTTTTGATATATGGCCTTTATCGTGTTAACATATATTCCCTCTAAATCTACTTTGTTAGGGTTCTTATCTTGAATGGATGTTGTACTTTGTCAAATGCGTTTTCTGAATCTAATGAAATGATCATCTGGTTTTTATCCTTGCTATTATGCAGTGATGTCTTATGTTGATTGTTTGCAAATATTGAACCACTCTTGCATCCTGAGAATAAATCTTTTGATCATGGTGAATGATTTTTTAAAATCTATTGGTGGATTTGGTTTGCTAGTATTTTGTTGAGGATTTTTGCATCAGTGTTCATCAGGGATATTGTGTGTGTGTGGCGGGGGGTGTCTTTTTTTCTGGTTTAGATTTCACGGTGATGGGGGCCTGATAGAATGGATTTGGAAGTTTTCCTTCCTTTTCTATTTTTTAGAATAGTTTAAGAAGAATAGGTTTCTATTCTTTAAATGTTCAGTAGAATTCCCCTGTGAATTTGTCAGGCCCTGGACTTTTGTTTGTTGGGAGTTTTTGATTACTGAGTTAGTCTCCTTGCTGATAATCAGCCTGTTCAACAAATTTTCTATTTCTTCTGTTTCTGTTTTGGTAGGTTATACATTTTAAGTATTTATGCATTTCTTCTAGGTTGTCTTATTTGTTGGCATATAGTTTTTCATAATATTCTCTTACAGTTGTTTGTATTTCTGTGGTGTTGGTTATTTTTCTCTTTTTCTCTTTTTTTTTCCTTGCCTGCCTGCCTTTCTTTCCTTCTTTCTTTCTTTCTTTCTTTCTTTCTTTCTTTCTTTCTTTCTTTCTTTCTTTCTTTCTTTCTTATGAGTCTGGCTATTGGTTTATCAATTTTGTTTATCTTTTCAAAGAACCAGCTCCTGTTTTCATTGATCTGTTCTATTGTTTCTTTTGTTTGTATATCATTTATTTCTGTTATAATCTTTATAATTTCCTCCCTTCTGCTGGCTTTGGGTTCTGTTTGTTCTTCTTTTTCTAGCTCTTTAGGTGTAAGGTTAGGTGGTTGTTTTTAAGATTTTTCTTACTTCTTGAGGTAGGCCTGCATTGCCATAAACTTCCCTCTTAGAAATGGGTGCCTGGGTGGCTTAGTTGGTTAAGCAACCAACTTAACCCAGGAGTTAAGTACAACCCCAGGATCCTGGGATTCTGGATCCCAGGGGTCCTGGGATCAGGCTCCCTGCTTAGTGGGGAGTCTGCTTCTCCCTCCAACCCTTCCCCCTTCTCCTGCTCTCTCTCAAATAAATAAATAAAATCTTTAAAAAGAAGAACTATTTTTGCTGTGTCCCAAGGTTTTCAGGCATTGTATTTTCACTTGTTTCCATATACTTTTTTTTTTTTTTTTTTTTTTTTTTTTTTTTTTTTTTTTTTAATTTTATTTTTATTATTTGCCCAAGGGGTACAGGTCTGTGAATCATCAGGCTTACATCTTTCACAGCCCTCACCAAAGCACAAACCCTCCCCAATGTCCCTAACCCATCCATATACTTTTTAATTCCTTCTTAGATTTATTGGTTGACCCATTCATTATTTAGTGGCATGTTATTTAACCTACATGTATTTGTGGTCTTTCCAGATTTTTTCTTGTAGTTGACTTCTAGTTTCAGTGGGCTGTGGTCAGAAAAGGTGCCAGGTATGACTTCAATCTTTTTGAATTTGGTTTGTGGCCTAGTATGGATCTATTATGGAGAATGTTCCAGATGCATTTGAAAAGAAATGTGTATTCTATTGTTTTAGGATGGAATGTTCTGAATAAATCTTTTAAATCTATCTTGTCCAGTGTGTCATTCAAGCCTTTGTTTTTCCTTGTTGATTTTCTGTTTGCATGATCTGTCTATTGATGTAAGTGGTATGTTAAAGTCCTCTATTATTATTGTATTATTATCAATTATTTCCTTTATGTTTGTTATTTCCTTTATGTTTGTTATTAACTGTTTTTTGTATTTGAGTGCTCCTATGTTGGGTGCATAAATATTTACAATTATTATATCTTTCTTTTGATTGTCTCTTTTATTATTATATAATGTCCTTTGTTTCTTGTTCCAGTCTTTGTTTTAAAGTCTATTTTGTCTGACATAACTATTGCTATCCCAGTTTTCTTTTGACATCCAATTTGCATGATTAATATTTGTCCACCCCCTCACTTTCAATCTACAGGTATCTTTAGGTCTAAAATATATCTCTTGTAGGCAGCACATAGCTACATCTTTTTTATTTTATCCTTTCTATCACCCTATGTCTTTTGATTGGAGCATTTGGGCCATTTGCATTCAAGGTAGTTATTGAAAGATAAATATTTTTGCCCTTTTTTTTTGCTCTTTCAGCTTTTTCTTTTTCTTTTTTTAAGATTTTATTTACTTGAGAGAGAGAGAGAGTGAAAGAGGACACAAGCTGGGGGGGAGGGGCAGAAGGAGAGGGAGAAGCTCCCTGCAGGGAGCTCTATGCAGGGCTCAATCCTGGGACCCCAGGACCATGACCTGAGTTGAAGGTAGATGCTTAACCAACTGAGCCATCCAGGCACACCCAGCTTTTTCTTTTTATTTATAGTTTGGGTTTAATGCATATCAATTCCATAACTTGAGAAGTTACCATGAATCAAAGTAGAAATATAGAAATAATATACAATCCAAAATAGATATATAGCATTCAGATATGAAACAAAACAGAATATTCATTGACACATACAGTAGCTTGAGACCTCTTGGATATTGTTGTTCAGGTATATGTTCCTAAAGATGGGGAAAAATAGCTTTGGTTGTCAAGACTACTGTGCCCATATTAGATATTGGAACATCAAAGCATCAATGCGTGACCATGCAAACAAAAGACCTTAGAGTGTGTGTTTAAAAAGCTTTCTGTACATTAGGACAGTTGTGAAATGAGTTACTTTCCAGAATCGAGCCCACATTAGGCTTAGGACCTGTTTCTAACTATCTAAAATTATTGACTAACAGAAAGTGTTCCAAATGTAGCTATTCTGATTCCAAGTTAAAAAGAAAAGTATTTACAAAAAGAGTATAAAATTTTTTCTGAATTTGATGTAAGTAAGCTTCCAGTCTTCACTTCCCAAATACTTGATTTACAATTTTGACTCCTGCATGCATTTTGCCTTTTTAATTTCAAGGTTGGTCAATTTGGTCTTCAAAACAGATCATTTCTTAAATTGTAAAAAGTTTTCAGCATAAGCGGAAACAAAAAGCATTTTGAAATTAGTTGAGATCAGTGTACTTCTACTCTTTATGATCAGTTTAGCTAAATGAATCTGTTACTGTTGCTGAATAGGAATTGGTAATAAGTATATAAGCAAAATTTGCTCACTACACTTCAATCTGACATAGATTTCCATTCATCATTGTTCTGGCACATGTCAGTTACCATATCATATAAAAAATCAAATGCAGCGCCATATCCAAAGCCACAGAGGAAAGAGTTCATCTTTTAGACCTAGGAAAGATAAAACCTATTCTTATTTTCAAGGTAGAATTTTACATGTTCATACTTGTTAAGCCACATTTAAGAAATCATCTTTAACTGTCTTGGATGTTGTCTATTCAACTTGTATGTGAGACTCCAGTAGATTTAGTAGAGAATCATCATCGAGTCAAACCCTTCACATGTACTTCAAACCAATCACATTTGGAATCCTCAACATTTTTTTTAAAGATTTTATTTATTTATGTGACAGAGAGAGATTACAAGTAGGCAGAGAGAGAGGAGGAAGCAGGCTCCCTGCTGAGCAGAGAGCCCGATGCGGGCCTCGATCCCAGGACCCTGAGATCATGACCTGAGCCGAAGGCAGAGGCTTTAACCCACTGAGCCACCCAGGTGCCCATCCTCAACAATTTTTATGTTAATAGTTTGGAGTTAACAGATTCAATGAAGACCTGTTTTTTTCTTTGTCACATTGGATATCTAAACACCATTTAGATTAGGTTTAGAAGATGGGAAAGTATAGATATTTCTTGGCCTGAGGCTCTTAACAGTAGATATGTAGAAGGAAGAATGAGATCATGAGGAGACTTGTCTATTGACAGCAGAGCACAGCCAGTTGCTCTGGTAGTGGCATTAGCTAGATTTGGGGCAGTTGAGGTATTCTGGAAAGGAGTTACTTGAAAGTGTTATGACAGTTTGTTTGATTGACTAAATCTGTGTAAGAACAGCACCAGAAGTAGCATCTTCAGTCTGAGCTTAGCCACTTTTGCTCTGCCCACGTCCACTCTGTTGGCATTGGTGCATGGCCACTGTATGTGGGGTAAGTGGAGAACTGCTGGTTTGGGGCCGGTGCAGGCAAGGTCATATTTATTACCATTTTATTAATTATTTTGTGGTTGTTTCTGAAGATTTTCTCTGCTTCTTTCTTGTCTTTCTTTCATAGTATGCTGGTTTTCTTTAGTGATATATTTTAGTGATATATTTGGATTTCTTTCCCTTTGTTCTTTGCATATTTATTAGTGGTTTTTGATTTGTGGTTACCATTAGGTTTGTATATAACATCTTCTGAACATATTTGGATTTCTTTCTCTTTATTCGCTGCATATTCATTAGTGGTTTTTGATTTGTGGTTACCATTAGATTTGTATATGACATCTTCTGCATATAGCAGTTTATATTAAATTGTTGGTTGTTTAATTTTGAGCCCATTCATTACTCCTCTTCTCCCCACATTTTATGTATATGGTGTTATATTTTACATCCTTTATTTTGTGAGTTACTTGACTGATTTTTTAAAAAATATTTTTTAACAAAAATATTCATTTTTTACTGATTTTGTGTTTCTTTCCATCATACTGTCACTTTTGGTCTTTCCTTTCAGCTCAGAGTCCCTTTTCATATTTCTTGCAGGGCCAGTTAAGTGGCCACAAACTCTTTTATTTTTTGTTTGTCTGGGAAACTCTTTATTTCTCCTATTCTGAATGATAGCCTTGTTGCATAGAGTATTCTTGACTGCAGGTTTTTTCCACTCAACACTTTTAATGTATCATGCCATTCCTTTCTGGCTTGAAAAATTTCTGCTGAAAAATCCCCTTATAGCCTTATGGGGTTTTTCTCTGTATGTAATTGTCTCCTTTTGTTTTGTTGCTTTTAATATCTTTTTCTTATCACTATATTTTTCTATTTTTATTATAGTATGTCTTGGTGTGGATCTGCTTTTGTTGATTTTGGTTGGAGGTTCTCCATGCCTCCTGAGTCTGGATATCTGTTTCCTTCCTCAGATTAAGGAAGTTTCCAGCTATTATTTCTTCAAATAAAATTTCTGCCCCCTTTTCTCTCTCTTCTTCTGGGACTTTTATAATATGAATGTTATTATGTTTGATGGGGTGACTGAGTTCTCTAAGTTGATTCTCATTTTGCACAATTCTTTCTCTTTTGTTCAGCTTAATTACTTTCCATTACTGTGTTTTATAGATCATCAATTTGTTCCTCTGCTTCTTTCAGCCATTGTCCATCCTATCAAAAGTGTTTCTCACTTTGTTTATTGAGCCCTTTAACTCTGCTATGTTGTTTCTTATCTCTGTATTAATGGTCTCACTGATGGCCTCCACTTTTTGTTGTTGTTGTTGTTGTTTTTTAAAATAAGTCTCTTATTAGAAGCATCACTTTTTAACATACATATTCATAGGTATGTACATATATACATGATTATTTGTTTTTTTTAATACAAAAAAGGATTTTACAATATTATCACTTAAGAAAAAGTACTCTGTGGTCATGAAAGTGCCAGCTTTGGCCCTTTCACCATTGAGGACACAGGGAGAAGTTGATCATCTGTGAACCAGGAAGACTGTCTTCACCATACACTAAATCTGTTGGTGTCTTGATCTTGGATTTCTAACCTCCAAAACTAGGAGAGACAGATCCAAGGAGATTGAAGACCAAGCTAAGGGAGGACTTCCTTCAGATATTGGCTACAAATTACAAGTGAGATGAAGGATTCTGAAGGCAGCTTTTGCCTAGATCACCATAACTAGTGGATTTTTAATAAAGTCAGGAATACAAATGAAGAGTAAAAGAAAAAAGAAGTATAATGGCCTCCACTTTTTTCTCCAATCCAGTGAACTATCCTTACAATCATTACTTTAAATTCTCCATGAGGCTTGTTACTTATATCTGTTTCACTGTGGCCTTGTCATGATTTTCATTTGGGACAAATTCCTCTGTCTTCTCATTTTGTCTAAGTCTCTGTGCCTGTTTCTATGTATGAGGAAAATCTGCTATGTCTCCTGTTCTTGAGGGTAAAGACTTTATGAAGAAGAGGTACTGTAGTGCTTTTTAGTGTAGTGTCCCCTGTTCCCCAGTGTCTGGTGCTCCTGGTACTGTCTCCATTGTGTGCTGTGCTGTTGTGTCCTGGCTGCTTTATCCTTCATGCCAGTCATCTGCAGAGGCTCTCTTTGCTTGTTTGTGGATAATGTTTGGTGCCTGGAATGAATATGGCACATTTAACTAGGTGTTCTCTGGTCTGCTTGTGAAATGAGACTTGTTGCCACTGCCACTGGACATGAGGCCTTGCAAAACTTCTGGGTTGGGAGACATGGTGTTGGCAGGGATTTGGGCTAGTCTTCTGTGGTAGGGACTAGCTTCACTGAGATTGAGGCAAACATGACTGGGAAGGACAGTTCTTCTGGAGGATAGGCAGTGGGGCTTGTTGTAAGCAAGTTAGGTAGCAAATATAGGCATCACACTGGTTCCTGCAGATAGACCTGCACTTATGCTGAAGGCGGGGGAGGAATGGTGTCTGCCAGTTCCTTTGTACCTAGAGGGGTCTCCCCATGAATGCTGCCTCTGGGACATGCACTGAGATGAACAAATAACCTCCCCAATGTGTGCCCCAGGCACTCTTCAGGTCACTGTTTCCATACTGTAGGATGTTCACCCTGCTTTTTCTCTAAGAGCAACCCAATGTCCTCCAAGTTCTCCCAGAGCCAAGCGTGCTGGTTTTTTAAAACTCCAAGCTTTAAGTCCCACTGGTTGCAAGAACTCATGAAATTTGGCCCTTCTCACTTTTCAAGCCAGTTGTTATTGGGATTTGTTTCCCAATGTGGGTTCCCCTGTGTGTTAGTCTGTCTCTTGCTGTTCTCCACAACCATGGCTCTATCCCCACCACAGCAACCATCATTTGTTTTGTCTTCCAAGCCTAGTCTCCACACTTTCTACCTTTTTTGATGTGGCCTCTTTTCTCCTTTTAGTTGTGAAGTTTGTTCTTCTAGTCTTTAGATTGATTTCTGGAGTATTTAATATGATATGATAGTTATCTAGTTGTATTCATGGGAAGAGGCAAGCCTAGGGTCCTCCCATTCCACCAACATCTTCCCCTTCCCAAGCTCTTTAGATTAACCATACTCTCTCCCTTCCACTAAATTATGGACCTACTCAAAGTCCAGCTAAAGTTTTCACCATCCTGTTTTTTTTTTACCTCATCTGATATTGGTAATGCTGTTATTTCATATTATCTGAACAATTCCTATGCTATGTTTTCTTTGCATAAATTTGCTTTCTCTGATATAGAGCCTATTGGAGTATTTAAAAACCTTTATTGTGTTTATTCTTACTATTTAATTAAATTTTTGTTTTTATAGCCTGTGAAATAAATCTGCCCCCTCATTTTGAATAATTAGCTTTGATCTGATAGATTTTTCTAGAGAAATCTCTCTTTTACTGATAATCAGGACCTGGAAATGTGGTATATTAGAAAATAAAGTCTCCCTGTTTTCCCCAAATCATCCCACAATCAACTCCATGTGTGTTCCTTCTTTCACTTTATAATCATATGCAGAAAATCTTTAACATTCTATGAAGTCCTCCAGTTTAAATCAGTACATATGATACATTGCATGGGAGTTTTTAATTTGCCTTGCGATGGAAACCTTTATCTTTTCCCTGTGATCTGATTGTAGCTTACTAAAATGAAAAAGAAAGGCCCTTTGAATAGATTTTATGCAACACGGTGTCCTAACCAGGTCTAAGAATAATTTTTCAGACAAGGATCTTATTTCTGTTCATGAAATAATATTTTGAAGACCATTAGGGCTAGACCTGTGCTGTAATCATAAAGTCCTTCTTGAGTTCCAGCTAAGAATATGCAAAAAAAAATTGCTGCTGTAACTGCTCAAACATATGGCTGAGTTCAGGGGAATCTGTTAACTTCTTGTGTTGCATCCAAAAGTTTCCAATTATCAACAAAAGATGGCATACCAGCCCAATTACTCCTGATGTATTCCAGTCAAGGATTCCAAGTAATCATAGTTGTGTGGGTGTATGTGGTCTGAAATAACAGGAATCAGTGAAAATTTCAAGCATAAATACACAACAGAGATCATTTACATATCACAACCAGACAAACGCATCCCACTGAGTTGAATGTGCTTTCAACAGGAAGCAAGAATTTTGGGCCACCTCCCAATCCCTGATTCATAGCCTTTGTAAGCTATTTGAGATACATTTTGTTTCCAGTTTTGCAACAAACTTCTCCAACAGCTTATTTGCTTCATATGTCAATAAACTTGAAGAAAGTATTGCCTGTTACATAAGATAATGAGAAATGTGAAAAACTATTGTTAGGGCCTGGTTACCCCCCAAATTTGGACACAGACATTATAGATTTGATGGGGAAGCAAGCTTATCTTGATGAGCTTTAGTATGTCCCTTCAATTCCTAGATAACTCTTAAACTCCTTGGAATGAATTGGTTGGAGAGATTTTAAAGTTTGCTTAAATTTAGTGATTCTAGGGTGCCTGGGTGGCTCAGTGGGTTAAAGTCTCTGCCTTCGGCTCAGGTCATGATCTCAGAGTCCTGGGATCGAGGCCCGCATCGGACTCTCTGCTCAGCAGGGAGCCTGCTTCCTCCTCTCTCTCTGCCTGCCTCTCTGCCTACTTGTGATCTCTCTCTCTCTCTCTCTGTCAAATAAATAAAATTTAAAAAAATTTAGTGACTCTATGAGCCAAAAATAGCAAAGTGAGGAAGGGAAATACATGTAGCTTCAGGAAAATACATGTAGCCTGCTTTGAAGGCAAATCATCCCCAGGGATGAGGTCACAGGGAGATCCCTGATGACAACTCCTGACTGGCCAGGTCCTGTGACCACACACAACATTGCCTTCATCTATTCAGATATCAGCAAAAACTATGAAGCCTGTTTGCATAAGTGGCAATAACTCAAGCTTGATCTCCCTAAAATACATCTCAGATCATGTCACTGAATTTCTTTTGGTTCTTCATCATTTATAAAACCAAGCACAGGGGCTCCTGGGTGGCTCAATCATTAAGTATATGCCTTTGGCTCATGATCCCAGGGTCCTAGGATTGAGTCCCGCATCAGGTTCCCTGCTCAGTGGGGAGCCTGCTTCTCCCTCTCTGACTCCCCCTGCTTGTGTTCCCTCTCTCTTTGTTAAATAAATAAATAAAATATTTTAAAAAGTGCAAACTTCTCAGTCTAGCTCTTAATGCACTTCTATAATAATTTTTCAATCCTCCATTAATCACACAGATTTTAGTAAAAAGTTACTGGCTAGTCCATGAAATAGCCCCAGTCTTTTCTGTTTTGTTGTCTTTGTTCATATGGTATTACAAATAAGATTGATAGCAATACTACTTTAATTCTTATTAATTCTAGTATTTGTTGAGTACTTACTGTGTGCAGGGTCTCATAATAACCTATAAGATAAGGACATTGAGTTACTTATTAGCTGCTTGGGACCACAGAAACTGCAAATGAGAGAATAAGAGCTTTAATTCTCTAATGTCACATGTCTGACATGAGAGTCCTCATTATAGTGCATCTGAACTTCTGCAAATAATCATATCTCTGAGTGAGTTTATTTTCTCTGCAAGTTTTTAAATAACCACTTAGCAGTCTTTCTGATATTCTACCCTACTGTGTGGTGATCTGGTGTAGAGTAGGGATCACAACTTTGTTTTCTTATCCCACACAACACTATGTAGTAAGTATACAGTAGGTCTTTCATTTGTTCTAGGCAAAGCCCCTGATTATCCAGATAGCAGAACAGAATTCCAAAAAGGAAAGTGGATTAGAACAAAAGATGGATTTGGTGAAATTGATCGTTGGCATCCCAGCTTTCTCTTTACTTTTCCTCCTGAGAGAGGGTTCCATTTTCCAGGGCACCACCAGAATCAGAAGGAAAAAGGATGTAAGTGTTCTATTATGGTCAGGCACTTTTGTCCTAGAGCTGGTTTGTACCACCTCTTGAGAATTAGTAATGAGTATGTTGTCTAGAGCATGAAAGCTTTAAATTAGCCCTGTGGGAGTATTTATACCATGGAAATTAGCAAACACTACAAATCAGTACTTCTCCTGCCCCCCAATAACTAGTTTGCCAATATACTAGGGCCTGCCCAAAAATGAGAGACACCCATGATCCAAATTGCCTCTTGCCTTTTCCCTGCTCCCTTTCACCCTCTCAACTTTTGGATCTAGCATACTTTGTTCAGTGTCTTCTATGAACAGATTCTCTGCTTGGTAATATGAAGAACACCATGATTATAGCTATCTGGTTCCTCACTGAGGAAATAAGAGATACATGAATAACATTAATGATTACTAAGTATATCATTCGGATTTTTTCCCCCTCTTCATTTGTTTTTAAGTTGAAAGTATACATATATCATATATGAAAGAATAGAAAAAAGTATAAGTGCCTTGAGACTTTACTTTTCACTATTGCTGCCTACATGGGGCCTGAATGCAGTGTGAGGCATGTGATAGGTGTTAAACAGTAAATGAATGAGATTACACATAAAAAACTGACAAGAATATAATAAAGCATGAACAATTCTTATCTTTGAATAATGCAATCATGGGTCATTTTAATTTTTTTTCTTTTTGTTTTGGGTGGGAGACTTTATCGGTATTTTGTATGTATTTTTGCAGATTTTGCAAATTTTTAAATAATGTGCATGTATTACATTGAAAGCTAAACAAAAATAAAAGAATAAAGAACTGGAATTATGTAAAATGGCTAACATTAAGAACAAGCAGTCAAAAAAACATCTTGCTGAAGTCTACTTAATTACAGGAAAGTTTTGTGGGAAGGCTTCTTAAAGGAAATGAGACTTGAGGAGTGCCTGGGTGGGTGGCTCGGTTGGTTAAGCATCTGGCTTCAGCTCAGGTCATGACCTCTGGGTCCTGGGATTGGGCTTCTTAGGTGGGAGTCTGCTTTCTTTCTTTCTCTTTCTCTCCCTCTGCCCATCCTCAATGCTCATCCTTTCTCTCTCTCTCTCTCATATATATAAATGAATAAAATCTTTTTAAAAAAAGGAAGTAGGGCTTGAGATAGGTTTAAAATCTCCTTCCCTGAGAGTCATGTGAAGCTAGTTATCACAAGAGAAAAACCAGGTAAAGTAGTTCATACTAAGGTCTGAATGACTGGCAGTTGATGATGCTTTCCCTCCCAAGCATCAAAAATCCAAACGATGGATTATGTAGTAAAATATTCTATAGTTTTGCCAATTTTTCATTTGCTTCTTTACCAATTACTAAGAAATGTATGTTAAAATATCTCACTATAGTGGTGGATTTGTTGGTTTCTCCTTCAAATACAGTGTGTGATATTTTCAGTTCTACTTTCCAGATCACTAATTTTCTTTTCATCTGTGTCTAAACCAATGTTTAAACTTCCCTTTGAGGTTCATTTTTAATTATTAATTTTTTATCTTTATATATTTTGGGTTTTTTCCCCACCTTGGCCTATCAATGTTGATACTTCAAATATTTCTGTAAAGTTCTTTACATTTATTTTGTATCTGGTATCTGGTAATTCCATCATCTACTGTCTGTTTAGGGCTGATTTTGCAGATTATTCACATCATGATGTTGATGACTTATTTCCAAATATGTTTAGGGATTTTTAAAATTCCTCTGGGATGTCTTTGAGGCCTGCCTTTAAGATAATTCAATTCAAGACAGAATTGACTTTTGCTTCTGTCCAATGTTTTATGGCACCATCAACCTCAGAGTGCTTGGATAGTATGAGTTCTAACTCCAAATCTGTGTGAGGGTGGGTTTACTGTGAGTTAGGAATTATCAGGGAGTTTTTTCTCTCTTATTCTGCTCCATATAGAGCTAAGGGTGAAACAGTATAGTGTTCCCACCACCTATCCCTTTATTGTTTTTATTCCATCTTCTAACCTTATTATCTTTGACGGGCTCCTGAATTTATGCAGTGGTCTATAATACAACCTTCCACATCACATCAGTCTCAGGATTTGTCTTTTGCCACTTGAGTGTAGACCATTAAAGCCAAACTGTCTGCTACTAAAGACTTGTAAATGAGCCTCTGGTGCTTCCATTCTTCTTCAGATTTGTAATTTTTTGCTATTTTCTCTTCTTTCCCACTGGTTCAGCCATGTGTTTAAAAATATGAACTTTATATTTTAGAAAAAAATTTTAGATATTCTGTACTGGGATGGTTTCTCTGGAATCTAGATTGCCTTAATGCCAAAAATGGCTTCCTGTGTCTAGGCAAGAATTAAGAGGAATCACTATTACTTTTCCTCACCTCCAAAAATTTTGTCCATCCTCATCCTCTCATCATCATCTAATCTGTTTCAACTAAAAAATAATAAAATCTCCCATTTATTTGAACATTTGCTATGTGCTAGTACTACCCTATGTTCTTTACATGTTTTGTTTAATTTAGTCTTTAGGGTACCTGTGATATGGGTAAAATTTTAATCTTTATCTTACAGAGGAGGACCCAGAAGTTCAGAGAGGTTAAGCTTATGTGCCCATAGAAGTCTGCATGCTTGCCCTCCAAAATATAATGATCTGTCATGACAGACTGATGGGCAAACTAATGTGAAACTCCCAAGTAAGTGTCTTGAACTCAAATAAGTTTAGGAAACACAGTTAATGAAAATTAAAGTTTATTAGCAGAGAAATCTCAACCTTTTATATATTAAATTATATTTATTATATAAAATAAAATTTATGTAATTATATAAAATATATAAATAAATATTATATAAATAATATATGAAATATATAAATATATTTATGATATAAAATAAATATTAAATTATATTATATTTATATATAAATTTTATATTAAATGTGCACTGTGAGTCTTTAAGGGAATAAAGTTAGTGGTTTTTGCTAGACTCTTTTGGCCACACAACTCTCTCTTTCTCTTTTTAACTTTAAATTAAACTAGCCAAGGTATAGTACATTATTAGTTTTTGATATAATGTTCAATGATTCATTGGTTGAATATAACACTCAGTGCTCATCATATCAGGTACCCTCTGTAATTCCCATCACCCATTACCCCATCCCCCCACTCACCTCCCTATCTGCAACCCTCAGTTTGTTTCCCAGAGTCAAGATTCACATATAGTTTGTCTCCCTCAATGATTTCTTCCCATTCAGTTTTCCCTCCCTTCCCTTGCACTATTCTTTATGTTCCACATATGAGTGAAACCATATGATAATTGTGTTTCTCTGATTGACTTATTTCACTTAGCATAATCCTCTCCAGTTCCATCCATGTCAGTGCAAATAATGGGTAGTCAACCTTTCTGATGGCTGAGTAATATTCTGCTGGGTATATCAACCACAACTTCTTTTATTTATTTATTTATTTATTTATTTATTTATTTATTTATTTATTTATTAACTTTTTACTCTTTATTTTTAGTTTTTTTAACTTTATTTTTTCAGTGATCCAAGATACATTGTTTATGCACCACACCCAGTGCTCCATGTAATACGTGCCCTCCTTAATACCCACCACCAGGCTCACCCATTCCCTCTTCCCCCTCCCCTCCATAATCCTCAGTTTGTTTCTCAGAGTCCATAGTCTCTCATGTGAAACACATCTTCTTTATCCATTCATCCATTGAAGGATATCTCAGCTTCTTTAACAGTTTGGCTATTGTGGACATTGCTGCTATAAACATTCGGGTACATGTGCCCCTTCTTTTCACTACATCTGTACCTTTGGGGTAAATACCCAGTAGTACAATTGCTGGGTCATAAGGTAGCTCTATTTTTAATATCCTGAGGAATCTCCATACTATTTTCCAGAATGGCTATACCAGCTTGCATTTCCACCAACAATGTAGTAGGGTTCCCCTTTCTCCACATCCTCACCAACATTTGTTGTTTACTGTCTTGTTAATTTTAGCCATTCTGACTGGTGTATAATGGTACCTCATTGTAACTTTGATTGCATTTCCCTGATGGCAAGTGATGTAGAGCATTTTTTCATGTGTCTGTTAGCCATTTGTATGTCTTCTTTGGAGGAGTGTCTGTTCATGTCTTCTGCCCATTTATTGACTGGATTATTTGTTTTTGGGTGTTGAGTCTGATAAGTTCTTGATAGATCTCGGATACCAGCCCTTTATCTATAATGTCATTTGCAAATATCTTCTCCCATTCTGTAGGCTGCCTTTTAGTTTTGTTGGTTGTTTCCTTTGCTGGCCACACAACACTTTTTTTGCAAGGGAGCATCTCCAGCATCTGTAGTGCCATAGAACACATTTTGGGAAATGTTGTCTTAAAATAATGAAATGTATCCCTCTCCTTGAACTGTCAAAAACTTTGGAAATGCCAGAGAAAGATGAAAAAGAGTTTTTAAACCTTTTAGCAATGATAATAATAAACACTAAAAACAGGTACCCATCTTGATCATTGTAATCACACAGATTCGTTTTCAAATGATTTTTCCAATATTTACAACCATGACTTATCACTAAGGGCATTCAAAAGACTGACATTGTCTATAACAGACTCAGTTATTGAGGTGGGTTCTCTAATTTTCTAGTATATGGACAGCATTGTTGGCACAACTGAAGCCTCAGGAAGACATTAAAAGGCTAACCCTCAGTCAGCTAAACATCTGCCTTCCATGCAGGTTGTGATCTCAGGGTCCTGGGATCAAGCCCCATGGGGGCTCTCTGCTCAGTGAGGATCTGCTTCTCCCTCTCCCTCTGTGCTTGCTCTCACTTTCTCTCAGGTAAGTAAATAAAATAGAATCTTTAAAAAAAGGGGGGTGGGAGTAGCCCTCATTGAGAGATATACATTTAGTGATGCTAAAATCCCAAGCAGTGTCACCAAAAGGTACACACAAAAATGTTAATAGTGACTATCATTAGGTGATGAGAATTTGAATGACTGCTATTTTTCTTTTAACTTATCTGTGTTTAAAAGAATTCAGCAATGTTATGTATTAATGTTAGAATTTAGAAAGACATTTTTGAAAAAAATAATTTTATAACTACTTAAAAGGGCAAATATGTTTTAAAAATTGAGGAATTTTATTCTCAGAGAGGAAAGTAACTTTTTCAAGGTCACATGGTCTAATAGAAGTCAAATTGGAGTTCTTGACTCCCTGACTCTCTCCCTGAGGAACCTCCTCAGAATATGCTATAGTCACTGAGACATTACCCTACAGTCATCCTGAGCCACTGACAGGGCTGTCCCTCCTCAAGAAAGGAGTCCTCCAAAAAGGAGAAACGTGTGTCTTCTGGGCAGATGGGTCCCCCTCCCTCTCTGGACAAATGGGAAGGCTATGCTGACAATTCCGTGGATTTTCTTGCCTGTGCTTCATGATTTGCTAATATTTTTTCTCGCTAGGGCAATGTCATGAAAGGAGGAGGAAGGGCTCCCTAGAAGAGTGGGAGAATTAATCTCTCTCAAATACATCCTGTAATACATGACACATTATTGTTGCTGTTCTATTCCAGCCAGTTTACTGCTGTTGAGCACCCCCAGAAGAGATGGAGATAGAGTGTTATTTGGCTTCCTCTTTTGGGAAGAATGACTAGAACCACCTAATGTGAAAGTTTGGGGAATCTTTCACTGGTGAGGTTGGGAGATTGGGAGGTCTGTGGTGATTCTGGAACTCATTTTGCAAAATAGACAATGAAGTAATTCATTCACTGTTTTCAATTTAAAATTGCATTTTTGTGGTTTTTTTCTTGCGGAAATAAGAGCTTAGAAGGATAATGGGATAATGCTGGAGAAAGGGTGTTGGAACCTCACCCACCTGTATTTGCCTTCCTGTACAACTTAAGCAGTAGAAGTTGGGAAATGGGGGAAGAAACAAGGACTCGGAACAGGTAGTCTTTCTCACAGCGACATAGAATTGGAGGAAGCATTCAGAAAGCCTTGGTACCAACATCTTAATTTTTTATATGGGGAAACTAAATTCTACAGATGTGGAAATGTTAGGTATTTAACTGTTTATTGAGTCCTTTAAATGTCTTCAGAGTGTGTATGAATAAATAAATAAATAAAGCATCTATTATGGGTGTACTAGATATTGAGGTAGGCATTGAAGGTAGAGCGGAAAACAATATAGATAAGTCCCTGCCTTCTGCAATCTAGAGACCCAGAGAGGTAAAATGACAAAACAAACCCTGAACCAGAATCCACATCTTTTAGGTCTCACTTGGTAATCTTTCTTACATTTTCCATCTAATATACTTTAGGAACCTAATATTTTCTTTATGATTTTGGGCAACCCATTAAACATGTAGGCTTCCATTTTACTTATATACAAAAATAAACTTGCATGTTTACCCATTCACTTATTTCTTTACCAAATATTTACTGAGAACTGTCTATATCCCAGACATAAAACTCACTGAACTCACAGAATAATTTACATATGTCAGCAATGCCTTCCGAATAGTAGCCAAAATGTAGCTGGAAATCCCAGGGTTGGCTGTATTTTCTTTTTGCCATTCAAAGTTGGCTTATTCCCCTAGGTACCTGAATCCCAACTTGGATTTCCTCTCCCCCTTTTCCTTCCTTCTCTCTCTCCCTTTTCTAACCATCCACCAATCTCCCCTTCCTTCCTTCTGTCCTTTTACTCCTCCTCCTTTCCTTCCTTCTTTTCTCCTTCCCTCTCTTATTTCTATCCATCATCTTTTCACTTGAGGTGTAAACAATAATAACAGTGAATTGACTTATAGTAAGAGATTTCAAAATCATAAAATAAACACTTTCATTGGCAGAGTTAATATATCTTGCTTTGTAGCTGCTGCAAATTGTAACTTTTATTTATTGTTCCTAAATAAGAACTTTTGCTAAGTTTCAAGCTTTTATTTAACATAGGGGACATGAATACTGGATTATATTCACCACTGTAGCAGGAAAACATGTTACTGGTAAAAACCCCCAAATGGGCAAGGGCAAGAGGAAGAAAAAGGAAAAGTGTAAGATGACATGACTGATTTTTGACAAGTTCAGATAAAAAGGAAGAATAAAGCACTGGTCCTTATCAAGGCCAAAAAAGTACTGGTCCTTATCAGGGTAAATAGTGTTATCTCCCAATGCACACAGGAATTTCCAATATTAACTAACCTGTACTGTTCAAAAGACATTTTTCATAGCTGAAGAATCACATTCATGTTGGCAGCTGATTTGTAAGGGCAAGAATGTGGTTTCTTGGATCATTGCCTCATCAGAATGGAAAAATTATAGAAATAAGTGGTGCTCATCTGTTGGTTTCTTGAGTTCACTTGCATGTAATTTTTTCTTTCAATTTTCAGGTAAATGAAAAGCAAGTACTTGAAGTTAGCAAGAGTTTATGGGGCATATTCCTAAACACTGCATAGCAGCCCTTTTGGGGTCTTGTTTCAGTAAGTAAACAAGATGAATTTGCATATTCTTTTTGAAGGTCATTATTATGGCAGCTCAGAGACTGACCATCCCATTAAGATGTTCTTCCTGTTAATCTGGGACCTCTCTCAGGCACTCTGCATTCATTCACTGTTAATGGTTGTGTGTGTGTGTATGTGTGTGTATTTCAGCAAGTACAGTTGATGTCTCTATGGTCTAATTAGTGAAAAAAGCAAGTCCTGGAAGGATAAGCACGAAGCTGGCTTACTTTCTTTGTCAGGATCTTCACTCTGCCAGGACTTGGTTTTTCTCAGGCTGGAAACACTCTCCTGAAGACTAAGTGCATATCATTTAATCCATTTTTGTATGGGTGGGAAAAATGGTAATTCCTTCAGTTCCCTTCTATCCCAGAGCAGAAGGATCACAGACAGTAGTCTGGGAAGAAAACTGTTCTCCAGAAAGTCCCACCTGATACTCCATCTCACCGTGTTTTTACTCTTTTACTTAGTGTCTGTACTTCTGTTTCCTTTTCTACAACACTGTGCTATCATATTGTAAATGCAAAGTTTTTTGCAGAGTGCCACAGGTAAGTGCTTAGTATCTCTTATTTATAATTACTATTATTTAACTACTACTTTCACTGCACCATAATGGTACTACTGCCAGTATTTCTATAATTACCACTCTGGGTCATCTCAGTATTGTGTTTGTATACCTAACAACTACAATATTATTTCAAAATTCACAGAACTATGATGTTTAAGAAGTCTATCTTTAAATTTAAACAAGAAATCAATTCACACTGGCTAAAAAAATAAAAACTTAGAAGAGTTTCATGGCTAGTGGCAGTAAGCTAAAATAACCTGAAATCTTCCCACTGTAAACCAAAAGAAATTCTGGGTACATTTTTTTCAGAAGATTTTAAACCATCAATTCAATTTTAAAAATAGTTTTGGACTGTTCACATTATCTGTATCATCATGTATGAGTTTTGGTATTTGTGGTTTTTCAGGAAATGGTCCATTTCATCTGAGCTGTCAAATTTTTGTGTGTAGAGTTGATCAAATCATACTTTATCCTTTTACTGTCTGCAGGGTCCTCTGGCAATATTTTTCTCTTTCATCCCAGATATTAGTAATTTGTGTCTTCTTTCTTCTTTTGGTCAGTTTTATTGTAGGTTAATTTGTATTTTCTTGGTCTTTTTACACAACAGGATTTTGGTTATTTTAACTTTATTGTTTTTTGTTTGTTTATTTGTTTTCAATTTTATGGACTTCTGCTTTTATGTTTATGATTTCCTTCCTTCTGTTTATGTTGGGTTTATTTTGCTCTCCATTCTAGCTTCTTAATGTCCTTTCTGTAAGTATTTGCTGTTATAAATTTCCCTTGAAGCACTAATTTGACCATCACACAAATTTTGACATGTTGTGTTTTATTTTTGTTCAGTTTAAAATATTATCTAATTTCTCTTGAGAGTTCTCTGATGCATGGATTCATATAGAAGGGTGTTGTTTAATTTCCAAGTGTTTGGGGGATTTCCTGTTGTCTTTCAATTATTATTGGTATTTTAATTTTATTATATTCAGAGAACATGCTTTGTATGATTTCAAATCTTTTAAATGTGTTAAGGTGTGCTTTATGACCTAGATAGGATGTATCTTGATGAGTATTCCATGTGTACTTGAAAAGAATATACATTCTGCTCTTGGTGGTAAAATGTTCTAAAAATTTCAGTGAGATCCAGTTGGTTGATAGAGTTGTTCAATTCATCTACAACCTTGCTGATTTTCCACTAGTTCTGTCAATTACTGAGAGAGGAAAGTTGAAGTTTCCAGATATAATTGTGGACTTGCCCATTTTTGTCTTTAATTGCATCAGTTTTGCTTAATGCATTTTGAAGCTAGTATTAAAGTTGCAAACATATTTAGGATTATTATGTCTTCTTGGTGAAGTGAACATTTGATCATTATGTGATGCGCCTCTTCATCTCTAATGACTTATTTTGCTCTGTAGTCTTATTTGGTATTATTACAGCCACTTCAGCTTTCTTTGAAGAGGGTTTGCATAGAATCTCCTCTTCTATCCTTTCATTTTTAACCTACCCATATCATTACAGTTGAAATAAGTTTCTTGGAGACAAAATATAGTTGGACATTGTAAAAAGTTTTTGTTGTTGTTGTTTTGACAATCTGACAATCTGTCTTTTTCTTATAATCTCTGTCTTTTAGCTAGTGTTCCTTAGCTAAGGATGCTTTTGACACTTCTCTCACAGATGTGATAATAAAAAATGTCTTCACATATTGACAACTCTCCCCTCTTCTCTCTTTTAATCTATCTCTGTGTCATTTATTTACTTATTTTCCAGATACCTCTTGATGGAAAAAAAATTGCTCCCAACTGAGGGCCATTTCCCTAGAGATTTCAATATATCTCCTACACTTGTTATAATCTACCTTACTAGTACATTTCCTGAAAAATGCGAGAATCATAACTTGATTTCATTTGCCCTGTCCTACCTCTTGTGCTATTGTTGTCATGTATTTTATGCTGTATGTTCTAAATTTCAAAAGACATCATTATCATTGTTGCTTTAAACAGTATTCTTTTATATTTATCCACATGTGCTTTGTTCAGTGTTTTTTTTTTCTAGTGCTTTTCTTTTCCTTCAAATTTTGTATTTCTAGCTAAGGAAATTTCCCATCAGCCTAAGGAATTCTTTTTAGTATTTATTTTAATGGTGTGTTGCTGGCAAAGGATTGTCTTTATTTTTGTTGAAAGGAAATATTTTTACTGGCAATTATAGTTAGGCTGTTTTTTTTCTGTCACCACTTTAAAGATGTCATTACATTGTCTTCTGACTTCAATGGTATGTCAGTTTGAGTTCTACAAGAAGGAAACACCAACATAGGATTAAAAGTGCAACAGATTTATTAGGGGGAAATGCCCATGAAAGTTAAAATGAGAAGGAGAGGAGTAGAGAAGGGAAAACCTTCAGGCAACCAAAGAGTTCTGGCACCCATGAAAGAAGAGAAGGAAGAAAGGAATGGGTCAGAAGAGACTCATGCTGTAAAACAGTTCTGAGAAATGCTTGGCCAGGCCAGTGGCAATCTCCTGAGTCATGGCTGTTAGAGAACACTTGTATCTACTGAAATGACCTGGTTCTAATAACTTCACTGTGCTCATTCATTGGCTGGAAGAAGCCCAGAGGAAGTATGACATGACATGAAGATTTCATTGGATTCAAAAGTGCTGTGCATCAGATATGCTTTTTGCAGCAGGATTTTTTTTTATTATTTGAACTTTTTTTATTAGAAACTAGTCAGACTGCATTCAACTCCTTGAACAAATTCCCCATTTCTGTGTGTATGTGCACATATGGGATTCTTGCATATGCTTCTTTTTTTTCTTTATTTTTTCAGTGATCCAAGATTCATTGTTTATGTACCACACCGAGTGCTCCATGCAATATGTGCCCTCCTTAATACCCACCACCAGGCTCACCCATTCCACCTTTCCCCTCCCTTCCATAACCCTCAGTTTGTTTCTCAAAGTCCACAGTCTCTCATTGTTCATCTTCCCCTCTGATTTACACCAATTCACTTTTCCTTTCCTTCTCCTAAAGTCCTCCATTTTATTCCTTATGTTCCACAAGTAAGTGAAACCATATGATAATTGACTTTCTCTGCTTATTTCACTCAACATAGTCTCCTCCAGACCCATCCGCGTTGATACAAAAGTTGGGTATTCATCCTTACTGATGGCTGGGTAATATTCTATTGTATATATGGACCACATCTTCTTTATCCATTTGTTTGTTGGAGGGCATCTCAGCTCTTTCCATAGTTTAGCAATTATGGACATTGCTGCTATAAACATTGGGGTACAGATGGCCCTTCTTTTCACTACATCTGTATCTTTGGGGTAAATACCCAGTAGTGGAATTGCAGGGTCATACAGGAGCTCCATTTTTAAGTTTTTGAGGAATCTCCACACTGTTTTCCAAAGTGGCCACACCAATTTGCATTCCCACCAACAGTATAAGAGGGTTCCCCTTTCTCCACATCCTCTCCAACACTTGTTGTTTCCTGTCCTGTTGATTTTGGCCATTCTAACTCATGTAAGGTGGTATCTCAATGTGCTTTTGATTTGAGTTTCCCTGATGGCTAGTGATGATGAACATTTTTTCATGTGTCTGTTAGCCATTTGTATGTCTTCTTTGGAGAAGTGTCTGTTCATGTCTTCTGTCCATTTTTTGACATGATTATCTGTTTTTTGGGCGTTGAGCTTGAGAAGTTCTTTGTAGATCTTGGATATCAGGCCTTTGTCTGTACTGTCATTTGCGAATATCTTCTCCCATTCCGTGGATTGCCTCTTTGTTTTGTTGACTGTTTCCTTTGCTGTGCAGAAACTTTTTATTTTAATGAAGTCCCAAAAGTTCATTTTCACTTTTGTTTCCTTTGCTTTTGGATACATGTCTTGAAAGAAGTTGCTGTGGCTGATGTTGAAGGGGTTACTGCCTATGTTCTCCTCTAGGATTTTGATAGATTCCTGCCTCACGCTGAGGTCTTTCATCCATTTCGAGTTTATCTTTGTGTATGTTGTGAGAGAATGGTCAAGTTTCATTCTTCTATACATAGCTGTCCAATTTTCCCAGCACCATTTATTGAAGAGACTCTCTTTTTTCTACTGGATATTTTTTAGCAGGAATTCTTTTATAAAATTTTTTTTGTTTACATTCAATTAGCATATACTGTATTATTAGTTTCAGAGGTAGAATTTAGTGATTCATCAGTTGCATACAACCTCCAGTGTTCATTACTTCAAATGCCCTCCTTAATGTCCATCACCCAATGACCCCTTCCCCTCCATCCACGCACCTCCCCTCCAGCACCAACCCTCAGTTTGTTTCTTAGAGTTTAGAGTCTTTTATGATAGTATATACACTATTTTAAATATAAATATATATATATATATATTTCACATCTTCTTTATTCATTCATCTGTCAATGGACATCTGGGCTCTTTCCATAGTTCGACTATTGTGGACATTGCTACTATAAACATTGGGGTGCATGTGCCACTTCAAATCACTGTTTATATCTTTTGGGTAAATACCTAGTAGTGCAATAGCTGGGTTGTAGGGTATTTTTAACTTTCTGAGGAACTTCTATACTGTTTTCCAGAATGGCTGTACCAGTTTGCATTCCCACCTACAGTGTAAGAGGGTTCGCCTTTCTCTGCATCCTCACCAATATTTGGTAT
The DNA here is from genome assembly GCA_002007465.1 of Ailurus styani. Lineage (NCBI taxonomy): Eukaryota > Metazoa > Chordata > Mammalia > Carnivora > Ailuridae > Ailurus > Ailurus styani. The sequence continues at coordinate 60,144 of LNAC01001668.1, forward strand.
TTCCTGTCTTATTAATTTTACCCATTTTGACAGGTATAAGGTATTATCTCATTGTGGTTTTGCTTTGTATTTCCTGGATGCTGAGTGATGTTGAGCTTTTTTTTCATTTGTCTGCTGGCCATTTGTATCTTTTCTTTGAAGAAATATCTGTTTATGTCTTCTGCCCATTTCTTGACTGTGTTTTTTTGTTTTTTGGGTATAGAGTTTATTAAGCTCTTTATAGATTTTAGATATTAGCCCCTTATCTGATAAGACATTTGCAAATATCTCCCCCCATTCTGTAGATTGTCTTTTAGTTTTGTTGGCTATTTCCTTTGCTGTGCAAAAGTTTTTATCCTGATGAAATCTCAATAGTTCATTTTTGGTTTAGTTTCCCTTGCCTTTGTAGATATATCTAGCAAGAAGTTGCTGTGACCAAGGTTGAAGAGGTTGCTGCCTGTGTTCTCCTCTAGGATTTTGATGAATTCCTGTGTTACATTTAGGTTTTGCATCCATTTTGAATTTATTTTTGTGTATGGTGTAAGAAAGTGGTCCAATTTGTTCTTTTGAATGTGGCTGTCCAATTTTCCCAATACCATTTATTGAAGAGGCTGTCTTTTTTACATTAGATATTTTTCCTGCTTTGTTGAAGGTTACCTGACTATAGAGTTGATAGTCCATTTCTGGGTTCTCTCTTCTGTTCCATTGATCTATGTGTCTTTTTTTGTGCCAGTGCCATATTGTCTTTATTCTGTGACTTTGATGAATTCCTATATCAGTTCTAGCAATTTTGGGGGTGGAGTCTCTGGGGTTTTCTACATAGAGTATCATGTAGTCTGCAGCAGGATCTCCTGAAGGAAGATTTGAGGGCCACACTTCCATGGCTACCACAGATAGTTTCTTTGAAAAGTTAGTTGCCAATCTTCTTGTAGATCTCCTTAATATAGTGAGTGTTTTTACTTCTGGATGCTTTTGAGAATTTCTCATTGTCTTTGTTTTTTGACAGTTTCTATAATTTTTCTACAGTTTCTATAGATTTTTTTATTAAGATTTTATTTATTTGATAGACAGAGATACAGCAAAAGAGGGAACACCAGCAGGGGGAGTGGGAGAGGGAGAAGCAGGCTTTCCCACAGAGCAGGGACCCCGATGCGGGGCTCGATCCCAGGACCCTGGGATCATGACCTGAGCTGAAGGCAGACACTCAGCAACTGAGCCACCCAGGTGCCCCAATTTATCAGTCCTTGTTTTGAAATATTGCTTCTGCTCCATTCTCTCTCCCTCCTCCCCTTTTAGACCTCCATTTTATGTATATTATGGTGTTTAAGTATGTCTCGCATTTGGATATACTCTTTCTCTCCAGTTTGGTTTCTGTAGCTCAATTTGAATAGTTGCTATCAATCTCCCTTTGAATTAACTAATCCATTCTTATATGTCCAATTTACTCTTAAACCCACCAATGAGTTCTTAAATCCAGAAACTATATTTTTCAATTCTAAAATATCCATTGTTTTATTTTTAGATTCTGATTCTCTGTTGAAATCTTTTAATATTCCCTGTGTTTTCTTTGACATATTAGTATACTTACTGTAATGTGCTTTTATTACAACTTCATTATCTCAATCCTCTGTGGGTTTGTGTTTATTTTATTTTATTTTTTTGATTATGGATCACCTTTCCTACTTCTTTGAATGTCATTTTGTTATATGCTGGATATTGTATGTAAGAATTGTAGACACTTCTGATGACATCTGTTACGAGAGAGAGAGAGAGATCCTTTATTTCTTTGTTAGGCCTGTGGGGCCAGGGACTAATTACCTCAATTCAATCATATACTGATTTACAATATTAGCAAGATTTCATCCACCCCTGGTTTGTCCCTATTCCTAAGATATGGTCTTCCCAGGCTTTTGACTGAGAACCCGGAGTGTCTATGTCTTAGACCTACGAAGGACTTTTCCCTCTGGACTTCAAGTTCATCTAGTTATCCACATCTTGTTTATGTCTTTAACATCTTTTTTTCCATTCAGCTATTTGTTTTTATTTGTTGCAGCAAGCTTTGACCTGCTGTGACCTGTTACATTGTATCCAGGGGGAAAAGTATATTTAATCTGTTATTCTTATCAATAATATTCTATCAAGTAAAATTACACATATCCCATTACATACAAGTACCACTACAATTATAGGATAAATTTTTAGATCAGAGATATGTACATTTGTAGTTTTGGTAAACACTGCAAGAATGTTCTTAGAGATTGTACCAATTTACACTTCCACCACCAATATATAAAAGTATGTATTAAAAAAACAAAGAAAGTGTGTATTTCATAGCACCATTACCAATATGGTGTGTTAATTTTGTGGGCTTGTGAGCAGAGGAGTGAAAAGATCAGAGTTTTACATAAGAATGTTAATTTAGTGACAACTTGATAGATGGGTCAGAAAAGACCAAGGATAAAGTTTACTTACCTCATAATTTTGTTTCCATTTCTAGTGACCTATGACATAAAAGCTAACTGTGCTCATGCTTAAAACATTCTCTAACTTTTCCTATCAGGCAGCCTTTTTTTTTTCCTGGAATGTTGATGGTTCAATGTCCTTTCATGGGCTCAGTACAGATGTTAGGAGATTTTTAATGGCTGCAGTATAGTGTATCTGTTTTTCACACCAATCTCAGCTTCTAAGTCAGGAGTAGCTAGTTTTGTGATTCAAGAATAAAAGGGACAGAGATGGCTGTAATTTCTCCTTAGGGCTGTAGCAGAGGAGAAAATCTGAGGATAGTAAAGAACATGAGATGATGTCTCTGTTAAGAAGAAATCTGTTCCTGCCTCATTCTTGGCCCAAACAGCTGTAAGCCTGATAAAACAATATTGCATGTTAGTTTCAGGAATGTAACTCAGCCATTTCAGTGTTTCCTTTCTGGGTCTCTGTGGATTTCTAACCCTCACTTTAACAGTAAGGCTATATTATCCTCATTTTCTCTTGCCATCCCTCAGCTGTTTTTCTTTCTCCTGGGTTCAGTGAGTCATTTCCTCAAGTCTTCCCTGGTTTGGCTTCAACAATTTAAGATAATCATCAAGAGCTGTCCTTTTCTCTCCTTCAGGCTTGAATTCCTTTCACTGTCAGAGACCCTTTGCTTCCCAGTGTCTGAGGTGGGTGGGATCCACCTAACATCCTTCCTTAAATCTTAGTGTGTGTGCTAGAGAGCCTGACAGACAGACCATGAGTAAAAGGTAACAAAATGAATGCTTCAGGGGGAGGTGAAGGGAGAAAGAGAGAGAGAGAGAGAGAGAGAGAGAGAGAGAGAGAGAGAGAGAGAGAGAAAGAGAGAGAGAGGGAGACTGACTCATGCTTCATGCAAGTTGTTGATATGAAAGCACTATTAAAATATTTAAACTATTAGAAGTTTCCTTCAGAATAACATGAAAACACTCAATGCTTTGTGAGAAACTTGATGTGGCTTTCTGTTCTGTCTCCCAAGTATCTGCATTCCTTCACCTGGTATAGTTGTTAAGCACCTGAAGTGAGACAGGATCACTGTTCAAATACTGACACTACCACCTCCTAACTGTATAACCATTGGCAAGTTATTTGACTTGCATGTGTTTTTGTTTCCTCATCTGAAAAAAATGGAGAGTATAATAGTATTCATTGCACAGGACTGGTGGAGCAATTAGATGAGGAATATCACATAGGAAATACTTCATCACTGGCTGCCATTGTTAAATGTCATTCCTATGGGAATTTAATTTATGCCTGCCAGTTGCTCATATGTTTTCCTGGGATGTTCACACGGTACTTAATAAACAATTAGGTCCAGATCAGGTGTCAATAAACTACAGTCCACTGGCCAAAGCTTGCCCATAGCCTGTTGCTGTAAAAAAAGTTTTATTGGAATGCAGCCACATCCATATGTTTATATATTGTCTATGACTGCATTTGCTGTATAATGGCAGAGTTGAGTGGGGGTATCAGAGATTATATGACCCCCAATGCCAAAAAAATTTATTAGTTGGCCCTTAATAGAAAAAGTTTGCCCATCTCTGTTCTAGAGAGTCATATTTTAATTGTTTTAAAGTATATAAATAGTTGTGGACAAATTTGTAATTCTGTGTCTCAGTTTCTCTAACTGAAAAATGCATATATTAGATAAGATGACTCCTAAATAAAATCTTTCTAGAGCTATTTAGATATCATTGCAAACCCTGGAGTCTGGAAATTTGTAATTGGTTTGCTCTTTCTGGTGAGCTCTTCTATAAGCTGTAAAGATAGATAAAAGGCAGAAAACAACTCTCAGTAATTTAGACATCAAATATTGTGGTAAATCATAAGAGATTATTTATTCCAGAGGAAGATGACAGTTTTGTGAGACTTTAACTTTTTTCTCTGACTAGGTGCAGAAGATCTTGGTAATTACTGTGCCTCTTCCCTTATTTAACAATTTTCCTAGTTCTTTGGCTTTTTTTTTAAATCATTATTTCTGTCTCCCTACTGCCTGCCCTCTGTGCCACTTTCCTTTCCAGGTTGGACCCTGCCTTTTTGTCTTTCCCAGCATGACTCCTTTCTCCAGTGGTTTCTGATCTCTACCTTCTCCTTCCTTCAAATGTGTTGGAGGTGGAGGCAGATTGCCAAGTCTTCTAGCCATCGCCAGTTACTGTTGCTGGATAGCTCAGGGCCTGAATTTCAAGTAGTTGGAGGGGATGGTGGTGGGGGAGATGGACAAGTGAGTCATATGAAAAGGGAAACACTACCAACTGGTAGTCTGTGTCCTTTGAAATTTAAGATTGAGGACCAGGGAACACTGGGGGAGTCTCACAATTTCCAGTGGGTACCTGGGGAAGAGCCTTAGACCATGAGTCAGGACTTTCTGTTTCAGCTATGCCACAAAGTAAGTGTAGTGTCCTCAGGCTGGTCCTTTATCTTCCCTGAGCCTTGTTTTTCTCTTTGTAAAATTAAAATAATCACTTTCCTGCTTTCCTCACAGGGTTTTATGATGAACACATGTATGTGGAAGAGCTTTTTTTTTAAAAAAAATCTTTGATTTATGTTTTACCCATTTCATTTTATGACCACTCAGCAGCATCCACCCTTCCTCAACAGAACCCTGATTTTCTTCAAAAGTCTATCTTCTACCATTGTGTATAATTTTGCTGAGAGGGAAAATCCAGATGCCTGTGCCCCAAAGGCCCAGATTATTCCTTTTCCTGCTTCCTATATCTAGAAGGTGGGCAGTGGCATCACTCAGCCCATGGAATCCCTCTGCTGAGACTTTGACTTTTGAGTGTATGAAATTGGTGAGTGAAGGAAGGAGTTGGCATTCTTTTATCTGGGTACCAACATCCCTACCAGACTGTTCCACTACAAGAGCAAGTCTATCCAATTATCATATGATCTCTCTGATATGAGGAATTTGAGGGACAGGCTGGGGGGTTATGGTGGGGAGGGAGGGGAAAAATGAAACAAGATGGGATCGGGAAGGAGACAAACCATAAGTGACTCTTAATCTCACGAAACAAACTGAGGGTTACTGGCGGGTGGGAGGGCAGGGATAGGGTGGTTGGGTTATGGATATTAGGGAGGGTTTGCACTATGGTGAGTGCTGTGAAAGGTGTAAGCCTGATGATTCACAGACCTGTACCCCTGGGGGAAAAAAAAGAACAAGTCTATCATTCCTGCTTTCTAGCCTCTGAAGCTGAACTGGTTTCTGCCTATTTCCAAGTCTGGTCCTTCAGCTTTCCTGTATTATTTTTAATGAACTTCCCTTTGTTTGATTTGGCCAAAATTTACTTCTGTTACCTGTAATCAAAACCCCCAAATGTTTCACATTCAGTGTGGAGAACCATTTATGAAATACTTATTATGTATGGTGCCATGTCCTTAGGTCTCTGCATATATTACTTAATGAATCTTTACAAAAGCCTTAAGAGGTGAATATTGCTATTTATTAATGACATGAATAAACTGAGGCTCTGTGAGGCTGGAAAACCTACCCACATTTGGATAGGGAGCCATTGGTAGAATTGGATGTTGGAACCAAGATTTGAACCAAGATGTTTGACTCCCAAAGCTTTAATCCTCGGGCCTTGTGAAAATGGTATAATAGTGGGCATTTTGTTTTGTAGCTTGTGGTTTTGGGTGAGCAATTTATTATAAACATCTCTATGTTGATAATATTCCTGAATAAAATGGCCACCTAAGGGTCCATTGTTTGGATATTCCATTCATTAGCATTTATTTAACCAAATTCATATTGATTGAATTATAAAATGCACTTAATGAATATCCTTAAACATTACTTTTAGTACCTACATCAAATTTTCTTCTTTTTTAAAAAGATTTTATTTATTTATTTATTTGAGAGAGAGAGACAGATGGTGCAGAGATAGTGAGAGAGAACACAAGTGGAGAGGAGAGGGAGAAGCACTCTCCCACTGAGCAGGGAGCCTGATGTGGAATTCAATCCTGGGACCCTGGGAATCATGACCTGAGCTGAAGGCGGACACTTAGTGGACTGAGCCACCCAGGCCTCCAAATTTTCTTTTTAAAATAAGTTCTTAGATGTGAAATTTCTGGGTTTAAAGCTCCTGCATAATATTAACGTTTTTGATGCATTTGGACATATTGCCTACCAGAGAAATCTTATCAAATTTTGTTCCCATCACTAGTGTGTTTGGGTACCAACAAAAGGGCTTTTTAGATGGAGAAAAGTGCTAAAAAGTGTGAAAGGCTGATTAATGAATGCCATCCCTATTTAGAGAAAAGGTAAAATTCCTTTTCAAATAATACACACCGTACCAAAATAATGTAGAAATAAAAATAAATATATAAGATCCCAAATTTGGGTACAACCTGAAATGAGATTAGTATTCAAAGTGTAAGCACTGGGTTCCTATACAGATCCTGGAGAAAGGAATTACTTTCATTAGAGGTTTTATTTTTGGGAGCCAAATCAAAGATGTAAGCAAGAGGACGAAGATGATGATGATGATGATAAGGAGGAGGATGATGAAGAGGAGGAGGAAAAAGAGGAAGATGATTCCCTAGTGCAAGTTTGAAGGTCAAATTAGCTGTTTGGATTTACTTTATTTCTGAGACTTTGCCTCTGCATTCACGTACGAGACAAAGGAAAGTGAAGTTTCTCTTCAAACTTTTGTTAGCCCCTTGGTCACCAAGATTTACATATTTGAGGCAATAAATAGTATCAAACAGTATGATTTGAGGGAACAAAACTCTTCCTCTTTATATACAATGCTCTTTATTGTTCAATAAATGCATATTGGCTTTCTTTTGGTAAAAAGCCTACATTAAGATGAAAATCTAACATCTGAAAAATTTATCACCCACCACAAAAACAATAGCTATAATTACTTCATAAATTTTGTTTTAGTCATTTACCAAGACCTAACCGAATGAGATATAGGAAAAATTATTTTCAAAGGGACAGGGGAGCTAGAAAAGTCAAAATTATTTTAAAAAACATTTTAAAAGCTTTTATTTATTTATTTGACAGAGAGATAAAGCACAAGTAGGCTAAGCAGCAGGCAGAGAGAGAGAGAGAGAAGCATGCTCTCCACTGAACAGGGAGCCCAATGTGGGGCGGGATCCCAGGACCCTGGGATCATAACCTGAGCCAAAGGCAGATACTTAACTGACTGAGCCATGCAGGTGTCCCAAAAAGTCAAAGTTATCATGGTTTGAAATAAGGGTTGCTTCTAGGAAATTTTGGACACATTTGGGAGCCAGGTGGGAGATTAAGACTTCAGGAAGACTGGAGTGAATGTATGAAGATGGATGAAAAGTGGGAGGTGTAATAGGGAGAAATGAAAATGAGCTTATCACCATGTGATGGAGTTGTATAAGTATGTTATAGAAAATGCCAATAACGCAAGAAATGAGAGTCTCCCAACATCAAAAATGTTCCCTTGTATAAGCACACACAGGGCGCCTGGGTGGCTCAGTGGGTTAAAGCCTCTGCTTTCGGCTCAGGTCATGATCTCAGGGTCCTGGGATCGAGGCCCACATCGGGCTCTCTGCTCAGCAGGGAGCCTGCTTCCTCCTCACTCTGCCTGCCTCTCTACCTACTTGTGATCTCTCTGTGTCAAATAAATAAATAAATAAATCTTTAAAAAAAAAAAAAAAAAAGCACACACATGCACACATACACATAAACACTGCATTTCATTGATTCCAGGACCCATATTGTTTTGTAGTTGAACATCTCTGAAACTGAAATGCATCTTACAATCAATGGAGTGTCATGGTTTATTTGGCTGCATTTTTTCCCTCATTAGTGGTACATAAAAAATTATATACTCGAAAATCTATACTATCTTCAACTTGTGTGTGTGTGTGTGTGTGAGAGAGAGAGAGAGAGAGAGAGAGAATGGAACTGTCTTACCACAGGAAATATCTGAAAGAATATATTAACTACTTATTCTATTTGCCTTAATAATTGCTGTTATCTTAACTTTTTTGACCATCTTAAAAATTTATTCATTTGAGACAGGGAGAGAGAAAGCATGAGCAGGGGAGAAAGTCAGAGGGAGAGGGAGAAGCAGACATCAACTGAGCCAGGAACCCGATGTGGGGTTCAATCCCAGCACCAAGAGCTAATGACCTGAGGCAAAGGCAGATGCTTAACCATCTAAGCCACCCAGACACCGCCTTTTTTGATCATTTTTAAATATACAATTTAACGGCATTAATTTTGTTTTCACAATGTTATACAACCACCACCACTAATTATTTCCAAAACTTTTCATCACTCCAAACAACTCTGTAATCATTAAGCTATAATTCCTTATTCCCCTAGGCCATAGCAACCATATATATGTATGTATGTATTTTGAAGTACAACTAACGTACAGTGTTATATTAAAACAATGGTGTACAACATAATGATTCAATGATTCTGCGCATTACACAGTGCTCACCAAATGAGTATAGTTTCCATCTGTCATCAAACAACATTACTACAATCTTGTTTACTATATTCCCTATGCTTTTTTTTTTTTTTGGAATGTAAATTTTTTAAAATTTTTTTTATTTTTTATTTTTTTTTAATTCTTTGCCCCAGGGGTACAGGTCTGTGAATCATCACCTTTCACAGCATTCACCAAAGCACAAACCCTCCCCAATGTCCATAACCCATCCACCCTATCCCTATCCTCCCACCCCCTAGTAACCTAGTAACCCTAGTAAACCTAGTTTGTTTTGTGAGATTAGGAGTCTCTTACTGTTTGTCTCCTTCCCCATCCCATCTCGTTTCATTATTTTTCCCTCCCTACCCCCCACGATCCCCCGCCCTGCCCCTCAAGTTCCTCATATCAGAGAGATCATATGATAATTGTCTTTCTCTGATTGACTTATTTCGCTCAGCATAATACCCTCCAGTTCCATCCATGTCGTTGCNCAAGTTCCTCATATCAGAGAGATCATATGATAATTGTCTTTCTCTGATTGACTTATTTCGCTCAGCATGATACCACGTCGTTGCAAACAGAAATATTTCATTTCTTTTAATAGCTGCATAGTACTCCATTGTATATATATACCACATCTCCTTTATCCATCCATCTGTTGATGGACATCTAGGTTCTTTCCATAGTTTGGCTATTGTGGACATTGCTGCTATAAACATTACTGCTATAAACATTTGGGTGCATGTGCCCCTGAGGATCACTACCTTTTAAATACCCAGTAGTGCAATTGCTCGGTCCCCTTTTGTTCTTAGTATTTAAGAGTCTGGTTTTTTGTTGTTGTTTTTTTTTTCTCTTTTTCCTTTGTTTGTTCATTTTGTTTCTTAAATTCTGCATTATGAGTGAAGTCATATGGTATTTGTCTTTCTCTGTCTGACTTATTTCACTTAGCAGAATTCTCTTTAGGTCCATCCCCATTATCACAAGTGGCAAGATCTTATTTTTTTATGGTTGAGTAATATTCCTCTGTGTGTGTGTGTGTGTGTGTGTGTGTGTGTGTGTGTGTGTGTGTGTTCTTTATCCATTCATCTGCAGATGGACATTTTGATTGTTTCCATATCTTGGCTATTGTAAATTATGCTGCAGTAAACAGGGGTGCATGCATCTTTTCAAACTAGTTCTTTCATTTTCTTTGGGTAAATACCCAATAGAAGAATTACTGAGTCATATGGTATTTCTATTTTTAATTTTTTGAGAAACCTCCATACTGTTTTCCATCCTAAATCCAATCCTAAAATTTGTATGTAGCCATGAAAGACACCAAATAGTCAAAGCAATCTTGAGAAAAAAGAACAAAGCTGGAAGTATCACAATCCCAAATTTCAAGATATACTGCAAAGGTACAGGAATGGAAGCATTATGGTACTGGCACTAAAAGAGACACATAGGTCAATAAAACAGAATAGAAGGCCCAGAAATAAAGTCTTAGGAAAAAAAATGTAGGCAGTACTTTCTTAATTTCTCTTTCTGCTGCTTCATTATGAGTATACAGAAATGCAATAGATTTATGTAAATTAATTTTGTACCCTGTGACTTTCCTGAATTCATTTATCAGTTCTAGTAGTTTTCTTGGGAAGTCTTTAAGGTTTTCTATATATGGTATCATGTCATCTGTACCTAGTAAAAGTTTTACTTCTTCTTTACCAATTTGGATGCCTTTTATTTCTTTTTGCTGTCTGATTGCTGCAGTGAGGGCTTCCAGTACCATGCTGAATAAAAGTGAGAATGAACATCCTTGTCTTGTTCCTGATGTTAAGGAAAAAACTCTCAGTTTTTCACCATTGACTATGATTTCATATATGGCGTTTATTATGTTGAGGTATGTTCCCTCTAAACCTACTTTGTTCAGTTTTTATCATGAATGGATGTTGTATTTTGCCAGCTCTTTTTTTCTGCATGTGTTTAAATTATCATGTGTTTTTATCTTTTCTTTTATTAATGTGATGTATCACATTAATTGATTTATGAATATGAACCACCCTTGCGTCCCAGAAATAAATTCCACTTGATCATGGTGAAAGTTTTTTTAAAATGTATATTTAAATTTATTTGATAATATTTTATTGAGGTTTTTTACATCTATGTTCATCAGAAATACTGACCTGTAGTTTTATTTTTCTGTAGTGACTTTGTCTATTCTTGATACAGGATTATCCTGGCCTTGTGGAATGAATTTTATATCTTTCCTTCCCATTCTATTTTGTGGAATAGTTTGAGAAGAATAGGCATTAACTCTTCTTTAAGTGTTTGTTAATTCACCAGTGAGGCCATCTGGTCCTGCACTTCTGTTGGGAGTTTTTTTTTTAATTACTGATTCAATTTCTTTGCTGTTGATTGGTCTGTTCAATTTTTCTATTGCTTCCTGATTAAGTTTTGGATTATTATATATTTCTAGGGATTTGTCCATTTCTTCTAGGTTGTCCAACTTGTCGACATAATTTCTATAATATTCCCTTACAATCCTTTGTATTTCTGAAGGTTGGGTGTTATTTCACCTCTTTTATTTCCAATTTTTTTTTATTTTAGTCCCCTTCCTTTTTTTGTGAGTCTAGTTAAAGGTTTATCAAATTTTTTTCTTTCTTCAAATAACTAGTTTCTGGTTTCACTGATCTTTTAAAATTGTTTTTTTAGTCTCTATTCCATATACTTCTTCCATATAATTCCATATATTCTATAAGTATATGGAATAGAGACTAAAAAAACAAATTTATCTAATTTTATCTAATCTTTATCTAATCTAAACTTCCTTCTACTGGATTTGGTTCTTCTTCTTCCCCTTCTTCTTCTTCTTCTTCTTCTTCTTCTTCTTCTTCTTCTTCTTCTTCTCTTTCTTCTTCCTCTTTAGTTATACTTTTAGGTTCCTTACTTGAGGATTTTCTTGTTTCATGAGGTGGGCCTGTATCATTGTAAACTTCCCTCTTAGAACTGCTTTGCTGCATCCCTAAAATTTTGAACAATTTTGTTTTCATTTTCATTTGTTCCCATGTATTGTTTGATATTCTCCTTGATTTTTTGGTTGAGTCATTCACTGTTGAGTGCCATGTTTTTTAGCCTTTGTGTATTTCTTTTCATTCCATATTTTTTCTTGTAATTGATTTCCAGCTTCATACTGTTGTGGTAGGAAAAGATGGGTGAGGCCATGATCCAAAGCACAGTCAGGCCACTGCTCTTTGAGTGGGGACCCCACAGGTGGCAGATCCAGAGAGACCCCCTCCTTCCTCCTCTGGGAGGAGCGGTACGGGGAGCATGCTGCAGGAATCTGCTGGGTTTGGAGATTCTAAACGGGGCTGGGCACCGGAGATAGAAATGCTCTGCCACAGGCTGCGTGAGCTCAGAGTGCGGCCGGAGACCAGGGAAACAGGAAGGACAGACTGCTTTTGTCTGAGGACGCACTGAAGAGTAAGGTCCCTAGCTCTCAGCTCCTCTGGGTCGGAGACTGGGAAGCCACCATTTTCATTCCTGTCCTCCAAAGCTCCCTAGAGTGAACACGAGCTGATTACCCTGCCAAGGGAGGTGCAATTCCGCCTTGGGCAAAGACACTTGAGAATCACAGCAACAGGCCCCTCCCCACAGAATATCAGCAAGAACATCCAGCCAAGACCAAGGTCACCGATCACTGAGAATTGTGGAACTCCAGAGCTAGAGGAAAGAAACACAGAGAATTCATGGCTTTTCCCATGATCCTTTAGTCGTTCAAAGTTAAATTCTTTGAATTTTATTTTTTTCTACTCTTATCTTTTAAATTTTTTCCTCTTTCCTATTTTAACGTTTTTAAAACTGCTATATCTTATCAATACCTTTTTAAAATCTTTTTAAATTTTCGTTGCTATAGTCATATTTTGCCCCTTCATTGTATTTAACCTTATTTTTTGTATACATATAGAGTCTGTTCAATTCACCAGTCTAATAGATAGAGATAGATAGACATAGAGATAGAGATAGTGAGAGATAGAGCTAGATATAGAAACAGAAATAGATGATACAGATAGATATAGATAGATATAGGGTTCTGTCTTATTTTATTTTTAGTTTGTTTGATTGTTTTTGTTTTTGTTTTTTCATTTTTTCCCTCTTTCTTCTCCCCCTACCTAGTTTTGGGTCTCTTCTGATTACATTAGTGTATATTTTTCTGCGGTCATTGCTACACTTTTGTATTTTGTTCTCTCATCTATCTATTCTTATCTCATAAAATGAAAAGGCAAAAAAATCACCACAGAAAAAATGAACAAGAGGCAGTAACGATGGCTAGGGACCTACTCAATGTGGACATTAGTAATATGACACAACGAGAGTTCAGAATGACAATTATCAAGGTGCTGGCTGGGCTCAAAAAAAGCATGGAAGATAATAGAGAATCCCTCTCTAGAGAAATAAAAACCTTCTCTGGAGAAATAAAAGAACTAAAATCTAACAAGCTGATATAAAAAAGCTATTAATGAGGTGTAATAAAAAATGGAGGCTTACTGATAGGATAAATGCAGAAGACAGAATTAGTGATTTAGAAGACAAAATGACAGAGAATAAAGAAGTGGGGGAAAAAAGAGACTAACAACTACTGGACCATGAGGGGAGAATTCGAGAGATAAGTGATACCATAAGACGAAACAATATTAGAATAATTGGGATCCCAGAAGAAGAAGAAGGGGGGGCAGAAGTTATATTAGAGCAAATGATAGTACAGAATTTCCCTAATTTGGTGAAGGGAACAAGCATAAAAATCCAGGAGGCACAGAGAACCCCCCTCAAAATCAATAAAAATAGGTCCACACCCCATCATATAATAGTAAAACTTACAAGTCTTAGTGACACAGAGAAAATCCTGAAAGCAGCTCAGGACAAGAGGTCTATAACATACAATGGTAGAAATATTGGACTGACAGAAGACCTATCCACAGAGACCTGGCAGGCCAGAAAAAACTGGCATGATATGTTCAGAGCACTAAACGAGAAAAATTTGCAGCCAAGAATACTATATCCAGCTAGGCTGTCATTGAAAATAGAAGGAGAGAGAAAAAGCTTCCAGGACAAACAAAAACTAAAGGAATTTGCAAACACCAAGCCAGCACTACAGGAAATATTGAAAGGGGTTCTCTAAACAAAGAAAGCGTAAAAGAAACATAGACCGGAAAGGAAGAAACACAATAAATATACAGTAACAGTCAACTTACAGGCAATACAATGGCTCTAAATTTATATCTCTCAGTAATTACCCTGAATGTAAATGGATGAAATGCCCCAACGAAGACACAAGGTATCAGAATGGTTAAAAAAAACAAGACCCATCGATATGCAGTCTACAAGAAACTCATTTTACACGCAAAGACACCTCCAAATTTAAAGTGAGGGGGTGGAAAACAATTTACCATGCCAATGGACATCAATAGAAAGCTGGAGTGGGAATCCTTATATCAGATAAATTAGATTTTAAGCCAAAGATTATAATAAGAGATGAGGAAGAACACCATATCATACTTAAAGGATCTGTCCAACAAGAAGATCTAACAACTTTGAATTTGTATGCCCCTAACATGGGAGCAGCCAATTATATAAACCAATTAATCAAAGAAACACATCAACAATAATACAATCATAGTAGGGGACCTTAAAATCCCCCTTACTGAAATGGATAGATCATCTAAAGAAAAAGATCAACAAGGAAATAAAGGCTTTAAATGACACACTGGACCAGTTGGACATCACAGATATATTCAGAACATTCCATCCCAAAACAGCAGAACACACATTCTTCTCTAGTGCACATGGAACATTCTCCCAAATAGACCAAATTCTGGGTCACAAATCAGGTATCAACCAGTACCAAAATATCAGGATCATTCCCTGCATGTTCTCAGACCATAATACTGTGAAACTAAAACTCAATCACAACAAGAAAGATGGAAAGAATTCAAATACATGGAGGCTAAAGAACATCCTATTAAAGAATGAATGGGTCAACCAGGAAATTAAAGAAGAATTAAAAAAATTCATGGAAACAAATGAAAGTGAAAACACAACTGTTCAAAATCTTTGGGACACAGTAAAAGCAGTTCTGAGAGGAATGTGTATAGCAATACAAGCCTTTCTCAAGAAACAGAAAAGGTCTCAAGTACACAACCTAACCTGACACCTGAAGGAGCTGGAGAAAGAACAGCAGCGAAAGCCTAAACTGAGCAGGAGAAGAGAAATAATAAAGATCAGAGCAGAAATCAATGAAATAGAAACCAAAAGTACAGTAGAACAGATCAACAAAACTAGGAGCTGGTTCTTTGAAAGAATTAATTAGATTGATAAACCCTGGCTGGAGTTATTCAAAGGAAAAGAGAAAGGACTCAAATTAATGAAATCATAAATGAAAGAGGAGAGATCACCACCAACACCAAAGAAACACAAACAATTATAAGAAAATAATATGAGCAGCTCTACACCACCAATTTGACAATCTGGAAGAAATGGATGCATTCCTAGAGACATATAAACTACCAAAACTGAACCAGGAAGAAATTGAAGACCT
>LNAC01001668.1:75694-106893 GCA_002007465.1 Ailurus styani
AGGGGAATTCTACCAAACATTTAAAGAAGAATGAATACCTATTCTCCGGAAACTGTTCCAAAGGATAGAAATGGAAGGAAAACATCCAAACTCATTTTACGAGGTCAGCATTACCTTGACCCCCAAACCAGGCAAAGACCCCACCAAAAAGGAGAATTACATACCAATATCCTTGATGAACACAGATGCGAAAATCCTCAACAAAATACTAGCCAATAGGATCCAACAGCACGTTAAAAGGATTATTCACCACGACCAAGTGGGATTTATTCCTGGGCTGCAAGGTTGGTTTAACACTCGCAAATCAATGTGATACAAGACCTTAATAAAAGAAAGAACAAGAAACATATGATCTTCTCAATAGATGCTGAAAAGGCATTTGACAAAGTACAGCACCCTTTCTTAATCAAAACTCTTCATAGTGTAGGCATAGAGGGTACATACCTCAGTGTCATCAAAGCCATGTATGAAAAACCCACAGTGAATGTCATTCTCAGTGGAGAAAAACTGAGAGCTTTTTCCCCTAAAGTCAGGAACATGGCAGGGCTGTCCACTATTACCACTGCTATTCAACATAGTACTAGAAGTCCTAGCCTCAGCAATCAGACAACAAAAAGAAATAAAAGGCATCCAAATCGGCAAGGAAGAGGTCAAACTCTCACTCTTTGCAGATGATATGATACTTTATGTGGAAAACCCAAAGGACTCCACTCCAAAACTGCTAGCACTCATACAGGAATTCAGTCAAGTGTCAGGATATAAAATCAATGCACAGAAATCAGTTGCATTTCTATATACCAACAACAAAACAGAAGAAAGAGAAATTAAAGAGTCAATCCCATTTACAGTTGCACCCAAAACCATAAGATACCTAGGAATAAACCTAACCAAAGAGGCAAAGAATCTGTATTCAGAAAACTATAAAGTACTCATGAAAGAAATTGAGGAAGACACAAAGAAGTGGAAAAACATTCCATGCTCATGGATGGGTAGAATAAATATTGTGAAAATGTCTATGCTACCTAGAGCAATCTACACATTTAATGCAATCCCCATCAAAATACCAGCAATTTACTTCAAAGAAATGGAACAAATAATCCTAAAATTTATATGGAACCAGAAAAGACCCCGAATAGCCAAAGGAATGTTGAAAAAAAAAAGCAAAGTTGGCGGCATCACAATTCCAGATTTCAAGCTCTATTACAAAGCTGTCATCATCAAGACAGTATGGTACTGGCACAAAAACAGACACATAGACCAGTGGAACAGAATAGAGAACCCAAAAATGGACCCTCAACTCTATGGTCAACTAATCTTCGACAAAGCAGGAAAGAATGTCCAGTGGGAAAAAGACAGTCTCTTCAACAAATGGTGTTGGGAAAACTGGTCAGCCACATGCAGAAAAATGAAACTGGATCATTTCCTGACACCACACACAAAAATAGACTCAAAATGGATAAAAGACCTCAATGTGAGAAAGGAATCCATCAAAATCCTTGAGGAGAACAGAGGCAGCAACCTCTTTGACCTCAACCACAGCAACTTCTTCCTAGGAACATCACCAAAGGCAAGGGAAGCAAGGGCAAAAATGAACTATTGGGACTTCATCAAGATTAAAAGCTTTTGCACAGCAAAGGAAACAGTCAACAAAACCAAAAGACAACTGACAGAATGGGAGAAGATATTTGCAAATGACATATCAGATAAAGGGCTAGTATCCAAAATCTATAAAGAGCTTCTCAAACTCAACACCCATAAAACAAATAACCCAGTCAAGAAATGGGCANAAAATAGGCAGAAGACATGAACAGACATTTCTCCAATGAAGACATCCAAATGGCCTACAGACACATGACAAAGTGCTCAACATCACTTGGCATCAGGGAAATACAAATCAAAATCACAGCGAGATACCACCTCACACCAGTCAGAATGGCTAAAATCAACAAGTCAGGAAATGACAGATGTTGGCGAGGTTGCGGAGAAAGGGGAACCCTCCTACACTGTTGGTGGGAATGCAAACTGGTGCAGCCACTCTGGAAAACAGTATGGAGATTCCTCAAAAAGTTGAAAATGGAGCTACCCTACGACCCAGCAATCGCACTACTGGGTATTTATCCTAAAGACACAAAGGTAGTGATCCTCAGGGGCACGTGCACCCGAATGTTTATAGCAGCAATGTCCACAATAGCCAAACTATGGAAAGAACCTAGATGTCCATCAACAGATGAATGGATAAAGAAGATGTGCTGTTGGATCCTATTGGCTAGTATTTTGTTGAGGATTTTCGCGTCTGTGTTTATCAAGGATATTGGTCTGTAATTCTCCTTTTTGGTGGGGTCTTTGCCTAGTTTGGGGATCAAGGTAATGCTGGCCTCATAAAGGGAGTTTGGAAGTTTTCCTTCCAATTCTATTTTTTGGAACAGTTTCAGGAGAATAGGTATTAATTCTTCTTTAAATGTTTGGTAGAATTCCCCTGGGAAGCCGTCTGGCCCTGGGCTCTTGTTCGTTGGGAGATTTTTGATGACTGCTTCAATCTCCTTACTGGTGATGGGTCTATTCAGGTCTTCAGTTTCTTCCTGGTTCAGTTTTGGTAGTTTATATTTCTCTAAGAATGCATCCATTTCTTCCAGATTGTCAAATTTGCTGGTGTAGAGTTGCTCATAATATGTTCTTAGAATTGTTTGTATTTCTTTGGTGTTGGTTGTGATCTCTCCTCTTTCATTCATGATTTTATTAATTTGAGTCCTTTCTCTTTTCTTTTGGATAAGTCTGGCCAGGGGTTTATCAATCTTATTAATTCTTTCAAAGAACCAGCTCCTAGTTTCGTTGATTTGTTCCACTGTTCTTTTGGTTTCTATTTCATTGATTTCTGCTCTGATCTTTATGATTTCTCTTCTCCTGTTGGGTGTAGGCTTTCTTTGCTGTTCTTTCTCTAGCTTTTGTAGGTGTAGAGTTAGGTTGTGTACTTGAGACCTTTCTTGTTTCTTGAGAAAGGCTTGTATTGCTATATACTTTCCTCTTAGGACTGCTTTTGCTGTGTCCCAAAGATTTTGAACAGTTGTGTTTTCATTTTCATTTGTTTCCATGAATTTTTTTAATTCTTCTTTAATTTCCTGGTTGACCCATTCATTCTTGAGTAGGGTGTTCTTCAGCCTCCATGTATTTGAGTTCTTTCCAACTTTCCTCTTGTGGTTGAGTTCTAGTTTCAGAGCATTATGGTCTGAAAATATGCAGGGAATGATCCCAATCTTTTGGTACCTGTTGAGACCTGATTTGTGACCCAGAATATGGTCTATTCTGGAGAATGTTCCATGTGCACTGGAGAAGAATGTGTATTCTGTTGTTTTGGGATGGAATGTTCTGAATATATCTGTGATGTCCAACTGGTCCAGGGTGTCATTTAAAGCCTTTATTTCCTTGTTGATCTTTTGCTTTGATGATCTGTCCATTTCAGTAAGGGGGGTGTTCAAGTCCCCTACTAATATTGTATTCTTGTCAATGTGTTTCTTTGATTTTGTTATTAATTGGTTTATATAATTGGCTGCTCCCATGTTAGGGGCATAGATATTTATGATTGTTAGATCTTCTTGTTGGACAGATCCTTTTAGTATGATATAGTGTCCTTCCTCATCTCTTATGATATTCTTTGCCTTAAAATCTAATTTATCTGATATAAGGATTGCCACTCCAGCTTTCTTTTGCTGTCCATTGGCATGGTCAATTGTTTTCCACCCCCTCACTTTAAATCTGGAGGTATCTTTGCGTGTAAGATGAGTTTCTCGTAGACAGCATATCAATGGGTCTTTTTTTTTTATCCATTCTGATACCCTGTGTCTTTTCGTTGGGGCATTTACTCCATTTACATTCAGAGTAACTATTGAGAGATTTACATTTAGAGCCATTGTATTGCCTGTAAGGTGACTGTTACTGTATACTGTGTCTCTTCCTTTCTGGTCTATGTTTCTTTTAGGTTCTCTTTGCTTAGAGGACCCCTTTCAATATTTCCTGTAGGGCTGGCTTGGTGTTTACAAATTCCTTTAGTTTTTGTTTGTCCTGGAAGATTTTTATCTCTCCTTCTTTCTTTCTATCTTTCTTTCTTTCTTTCTTTCTTTCTTTCTTTCTTTCTTTCTTCCTTTTTTTCATCCTTTCTTTCTTTCTTTTTCTTTCCTCCTTCCCTCCCACCCTTCCCTCCCTCCCTTCCTTGCTTCCTTCACTTTAAATAGCTGTGAGGTATGATAGGATAGTGAATTGAGAGGCATCAAAATGGTGGCAGAGTAGGAGGACCCTAGGCTTTTCTCTTCCCATGAACCCAACTAGATAACTACCAAATCATTCTATATACCCCAGAAATAAGCCCAAAGACTGAAAGAACAAACTCCACAACTAAAGGGGGAGAAGAGGCCACAGTGAAGAAGGTAGGAATTACAGGAACATGGTTTAGGGGAGAAATGGATTGCAGGTGCTGCTGGGGGAAAGGGCTATGGCTGTGGAGAAAGGGACCCCCACTGGCTGCAAAAAGTCACAAATTTCAGTCCTTCTCATTTTCCAAGCCAACAGCTTTGGGGAAATGTTCTTGAGCATTCTTCTGCCCAGAGGGCATTGTCCTACTCCTGGAGAGAAGGCTGGAAACCAACCCAGAAGCATACAGAGTGGAAACAGTGTTCTGCAGAACTCCTGGAGCACACAACGGGGAAATTATTTGCTCATCTTGGAGAGCATCCCTGGGAGGCAATGTTCACAGAGATGCCTCTCAGAACAGGGGAGCCGGCTGACTCCATTTACCTCCTCCACCCCTCAGCATAAACACAGAACCACCTGAAGGAAGAAGCTCAGCATGACACTGGCTCCCTAACTTGTTTACACCAAGTCCCCCTGCTGCCCCCTGCCCCATGCTCTGGTGGGACCATACTTCTCAGTCAAGCTTGCCTCATGATGGCAGGATCCTTCCCTGATAAGACAGTCCAGGCCCTTGCCCACACCATGACTCTTGACCAGAGAGTTTTGCAGAGAGGTGGTGTCAGGTCTCATTTCACAAGCAGACCATAAAGTCATACTGAAGTATACTTCAAGTAAAAAAATGTCCTTGTTGAAAAAACAAAAACAAAACAACAACAAAAAGATGCAGTAGTTCCATGTTTCAGAAGGGTCAGATACTGACTGAAAAGTTTCCATTTGATTTTTAAAATTTGGAGTCAGTGTTGACCTGGACACAAGCAATCTGGTGGCATTGGAGGACACAGAAGGCAAATTGCATTCGGTAGATGAAAAAATGTAAGGTGAGGAAGGAAAGGCAACCTCTGTTTCTACCAGTATAATTATGAAGAAAAAGAAAGAAACAATATAGTATCCAGAGAAATAGATTAATAAAGATTTTATTTAATAATAATAATAGATAGTGAATTTAGTTATCCCTTTGAATGAGGTGGGTGCCTCTGGCTTTCTTGGTCACAGAAGAGACAACTCTTGTCCTGTATTCTCTCCCTTTATTTGTGGGGATGAATCAGAGTTGCACTTGTTATTTAAGTTTAGATGTGGGTTCAAGGGGCCACTTTTTTTCCCTCTTGAACGTTCTAAAATTGTTCCACTTCATTTTTAGCCCCTTCACTATAATTGATATTATTTCCTCTTTTCCCCATAACTTTATCTTTCTTCAATTAAATGATATCCTGATCATTCTCAGATCAAATTGAAACATACCTGAATAGTGCCCTCAGGATCTCTCGTTCAGTGACTCTTCTTTGAGCCTTGGTGCTGCCATTTTTAGCCATGTGATTTTGGGATTCTTGAATCATAATTTGCTCATCACACATAGGGCTTTTGAGTAGATTAAATGTAATAATGCATGCACTCTTTTTTAAAAAAATATTTATTTGTTTGTTTAAGAGAGAGAGCATGAGCAGGGGCAGGGACAGAGGGAGAGAGAGAGAGGGAGAAGCAGACTCCCCCTGAGTGGGGAGCCCATGTGGGACTTGATCCCAGGATCCTCAGATTAGGACCTGAGCCAAAGGCAGACTGACTGAACCACCTAGGCAACCCCATGCATTTCTTTGCATTTCTTGATGTCAGACACATAACCAATATTGAAAAAAATGATAGCTACTTTTATTACTTTCTGTGGTAGCTCCCCTTCTCCTTCATCAAGTAGGATATTATAATTCTTTAATCATTATAGCAAATTTACTCTCTATATATTTATAGGTTATAATAGTAATTATTGATATTTGTATGATTTTAAGTGTTTACTCTCCCAAGAGTGTTTGCATTATTTTCTTCAATTTAATTTTGCAGTGTAATGATGCTTCTTATATTGAAAGAAGTTCAGTGAAGTCCTTTAGTGGGATATGTTGGTGGAGAGGTGCCAAGAAGTATCTTCACATTCACTTTCTCTCCTACTTCTATCTTCAGTTAAGACTGATCCTATTATTTACATAGGCATTTCCTCTGGTCCTAAATGCCCACTTTATGCCAGTTCCAGTCTTGTGTACACTGATTTACCTCTTGTCTTCCTGAAGGCCACTCCTATTTAATTCGTTTTTTCTAGAAAAACATTCTAGGAGCACCTGGGTGGCTCAGTGGGTTAAAACCTTTGCCTTTGGCTCAGGTCATGATCTCAGGATCCTGGGATCGAGTCCTGCATCGGGCTTCCTGCTCAGCAGGGAGCCTGCTTCCTCCTCTCTCTCTCTCTCTGCCTGCCTCTCTTCCTACTTGTGATCTCTCTCTCCCCTGTCAAATAAATAAAATCTTAAAAAAAAAAAACATTCTAGGCCTTTGAAGGCAGAGAAACTCCCCCTTTTTAACTAGTGCTTCCTTCCTTTCTCCTGACGATGGTACCTCAGCCAAAACTATAGCTCAGATATTTCCACTTGGGATAACTCTCTCACATAGCTCAAATTCTCTTTAACACTCTCTCTTTCTCTCCACCTCTGCACAATAAAGTACACTCTTTTGTGTGTGTGTGTGTGTGTGTGTGTGTGTGTGTGTGTGTGTGTGTGAACTTAAAAATGACTTGGACCATAAATAGTAAGTAAGGACATTGTGGTAAAACAACAGTATCCAGGAAGAGAAAGCTTCAAAGATTTTTGAATTTTTATTGCTTTTATCCAGATTATAAAAGTAGTGCTTGGTGGCTTAAAAAGTTTGATTAAAAATGTGTTAAGGAGAAAGAGAGTCTCACATAACCTCACCTATAAAGGGCAACTCCTCATAACAGGTTGGGGCATATTGATTCAGTTTTTTTGTTTGTTTGTTTGTTTTCTGGCAATAATAACTTTTGAAGTGTAACTAGGCATAATGGAGAAGAAATGGTTTCCTGAAACTCTAAAAAGCCTTTGAAAAAGCCCAGACTTGCTCTTAGGAATCAGCAAAAAGCCTCCAATAAAATCTGTTCTTCCTCAAACCAAATATTCAAAATACATAGAATTCTTATTCAATTTACTGTTTTGTTTAATAACTACCATCACTACAGTATCGTATTGCTCTATTTTCTTAATAAACAAAATAGGTTTCAGATTCACAATAGGTAAAACAGGGCTAATCTTGAAATCTGGTCACCATTAAAATATTATTTCTGTAACAAAATGTGTACCAACAAGCTTTGGGGAGGTAAGTTGGGAAGTTAATATTTACTTCCAAATGAACGTACTGCATGTAGAAGCATGCAGACAAGGACCAGATTTGGAGCAGATTTCACTTCGTTAGGTGGTGAAGAAAACCTGACTTACAATCCAGTTCTAGTTTAGATGATGAAAACTTGGGTAAGTCATTAAACTTTGCTTGGTTGCTTGGATCTTGCTGGGTAATAGCGTAGTGGCTATCATCTGTATGTGTTTTGGCTGCCCGGAAGGCAACAAATAATGGCTTCAGAATAGAAAATGGGACTGCTTTGTCTAAAAAAAAAAAAATCCTGTCAAGTTACTTTAGAAAAAAAGATGGTTTTAGGGCTAAAACTGGTATAAGGCAACAAATTAAAAACAGCTGAGTCATATAGGCAATGAACGTGAAAACCTGGGAACTACCACTTTTCAAAGCCAGTATAGTCTGCATTCTTGTGCTTTTCTCTGCACACTGGTTATCTCTGCTCTCCCATAATTTTGACTTATCAGTGCTCACTCTGGCCATGAGCTTGACTCTGATTCAGATTTTAATGTCTTTGAACTTAGCTAACTGAGCTAGTCTGTCTGTGTCCCAATTTCAAATTCCCAGGATGCAAAAATCTGATTGGCCCGGATTGTGTCAAATGTCCATCCATCATCCAAAGAATTGTGATTAGAGATGGATTCAGTAGTGGTTGGGGGCAGGAGTAGATATAGTTATATATCTATATATCTATATATAGTTATATACTTTGATATAACTTAAAAAATTGACACTTTTATTTTCTATTCTACTTCTCCTTTGGAGGGTTTTTATTTTATTTAATTCAAATCAACAAATACCCAAATATCTTCAATTCTAAGACATCTTTTTCAAAATTTAATGTATCTGATATTTAGTCCTGCCTCATAATCAGTGTGTTCATTTAATGATTTCTGTTGTAGTATTTCTCCTTCTTAATCTCCCAGCCATTATTAAACTGGTAAGATTTTAAAACTGAGGAAATACAACCTATATTATCAACAGAAAATCAGCTGCTTTCCATGGAGGTCATAATAAAGTTGCCACCAGATATGGGGCTGGGTTAGAGGTGGGGAAATATTCCAATATCTTTTTTCTACCATCCTTTAAGGACTGTACCAAAAGAAAAAGGAGGCTGTATTCCTCCTTGCTGTAAGAAATGAAGTCCATTAAAGATTCTGAGGTCTCAAAATTTATAGCCCCGAGAAGCAAACATTTATTTTATAGAATAACTTCCAGTGCTGACTAAATAGGAAGTCAACACTAGAGCACATGTGGGCACAAAATGTAGCTTTGTATGCAACAAAATTCCAGGCAATTGCCTCGTCTAATTCACTCAGAATTTTAAGAAAAGAATGCTTCCTTTGGAACTGAAGTTCTTTCTATTTGGTTTCAGCCCAAAGGTGAGCATTTTTGGAGAAGGTTAAATCTTTTCAGATGTTTTGAGGTGTACAAAAAGGAAAAACTAAACCATTCTCTATTATGCATACTTCTAGCTTCTGTTACCCAAATGGTTTGAACTTTAATATTTTTGTTCTATTTTGAGAATCCCACAGTGTGCTCAAAAAGTGGCTTGTGGAAAAAATTCTTTCGGATCAGTAATGAAAATAGCCACATTTGTACTTGAATAGGAGAGTAAACTTTTCAAACTATGTGAGAGGCATATATAAGATAAGGCCTATATAGTGAAACTAATCAGTTTGGAAAACTGACAGATACCATCTGTTAAAGTTTCAGGGAAAAAAATTGAATCAAGTTTTTATAAAAATGTTGTTAACCTTTAAAGCATACATGGATTGGAAAAAAAACAGAGCATTCAAACTAATTATTGAGAATGCATTATATAGTAGATCAGGTTTGATGTTCACTAGCTGTGTGTGATTGGTTAAGTTGCTGCTTCTTTTTGTATTTC
Source organism: Ailurus styani (assembly GCA_002007465.1). Lineage (NCBI taxonomy): Eukaryota > Metazoa > Chordata > Mammalia > Carnivora > Ailuridae > Ailurus > Ailurus styani. Next base: position 85,224 of record LNAC01001668.1, read on the forward strand.
AGGTTTCTAATTTATAAGAGGATCATGATAAAATAACCTATTTCAAAAAGTTGTTGTGAGCAATAAATCACAAAAGCAAGGTATCTATTTTCACTTGGCATACATAATGTGTGTTGGCTGGCTAGCAATGGTTGTAATTATGTGGTACACAATAAAGGGTTCCACTGATGCCAAAAACAGAAAAATGGTTGAAGCAGACAAGAAACCATGCATTGGGTAAAGAGCTTCCTAGAGAAATGAATTTAGCTGATTTATAGAAAGCAATTTCTTTTACTTTTAGTTTTATGAGCTTTATGGATATATCCAAACTCTTTATTTAAAAAAAAAAAGTGGAGTGCTGTGAAAGGTGTAAGCCTGATGACTCACAGACCTGTACCCCTGGGGCAAATAATAAAAAAATTTAAAAAAAAATTTAAAAAAGTGGTCCAGTTTCATTCTTTTGAATGTAGATGATCAGTTTACCCAACACAATTTGTTGAGGAGATAGTTTTTTCTCATTGGATAATCGTTCCTGTTTTGATGAAGATTAATTGACCATATAGGTGTGAGTTTATTTCTGAGTTTTCTATTCTATGTGTCCATTTTTATGCCAGTACCATACTGTTCTAATTATTACAGCTCTGTAACATGACTTGAAGTCCAGAATTGTGATATCTCCAGCTTTGCTTTTCTTTTTGAAGATTACTTTGGCTATTCAGGGTCTTTTGTTGTTCCACACTAATTTTAGGATTATTTGTATTAGTTCTGTGAAAAATACTGCTGATATTTTGATAGGTATTGCATTAAATGTGTAGATTGCTTTGGGTAGTATGACATTTTCACAATATTTTTTCTTCCAGTCCATGAACATGGAATGTATTTCTACTTCTTTGCATTGTCTTCATTTTCTTTCATCAATGTTTATAGTTTTCAGCAAACAGGTCTTTCACCTCCTTTGTTAAATTTGTTTCTAGGTATTTTATTATTTTTGATGCAATTGTAAATGGGATTATTTTATTAATGTTTCTTTCTCCTGTTTCATTATTAGTGTATAGAAAAGCAATAAATTTCTGTACATTGATTTGTATCCTGTGACTTTCCTGAATTCATTTATCATTTCTAGCAGTTTTTTTCTGGGAGTTTTTAGGGTTTTCAATATATAGGGTCTTATTGTTTGAACATAGTGAAAATTTTACTTTTCTTATCAATTTGGATGTTAATTTCTTTTTGTTGTCTGATTGCTGGGGCTAGGACTTCCAGTACTATGTTGAATAAAAATGGTGAGAGTATACATCCTTGTTTTGTTCCTGACCTTAGGGGGAAAGCTCTCGGTGTTTCCCCCATCGAGTATGATTTTCACTGTGGGTTTTTGAAATATGGCCTTTATTATGTTGAGTTATGTTGTCTCTAAGCCTACTTTGTTGAGGGTTTTTATCATGAATGGATGTTGTACTTTATTAAATGTTTTTCTGCATCTTTTGAAATGATCATATGGTTTTTATTCTTTCTTTTATGGGTGTGATGCATCATATTGATTGATTTGCTAATATTGAGCCACATTTGCATGTTGGGAATAAATCGCACTTGACTGTGGTGAATGATTATTTACTTATTTATTTTTAAGATTTTATTTATTTGAGAGAGAGAGGGAGCATGAACAGGGAGCAGGGACAGAGAGAGAGGGAGAAGCGGAATCCACGCTGAGCAGAGAGCCCAATGTGGGACTGAATTCCAGGACCCTGGGATCATGAACTGAGCCAAAAGCTTCTGCTTAACTGACTGAGCCACCTAGGCACATGGTAAATGATTTTTTTAAATGTATTGTTGATTTGGTTTGCTAGTATTTTGTTGAGGATTTTTGCATCTATGTTCATCAGGGATATTGGCCTGTAGTTCTCTTTTTTTGGTGGTTGTCCTTATCTGATTTGGTATCAGGGTGATACTGGCCTCATGAAATGAATTTGGAATTTTCCTTCTCCTCCTTCTCCTTCTCCGTCTCCTTCTCCTCCTCCTCCTTCTTCTACTTTTTCCTCTTCTTCTTTTTTTAAGTTTGAGAAGAATAGGTATTAATTTTTCTTTACATGTTTGGTAGAATTTGCCTGTGAGCTGTCTGGCCCTGGACTTTCATTTGTTAGGGTCTTTACTCACTGATTCAGTCTTCTTGCTGGTAATCGGCCAGTTCAAATTTTCTATTTCATCTATTTTAGTTTGGGTATGTTATATGTTCCTAGGTATTTATGCATTTCTTCTAGGTTGTCCAATTTGTTAGCATATAGTTTTTCATAATATTCTCTTACATTGTTTGTATTTCTGTGGTGTTGGTTGTTATTTTTCCTCTTTCATTTGTGATTTGTTTATTTGAGTCCTTTCTTCCTTTTCTTTTTGATGAGTGGCTAGAGGTTTATCAATTTTGTTGTTCTTTTCAAAGAACCAGCTCCTGGTTTCATTGTTCTGTTCTATTGTTTTAGTTTGTATATCATTTATTTCTGCTGTAATCTTTATTATTTCCTCCCTTCTGCTGGTGTGGGGTTCCATTTGTTCTTCTTTTTCTAGCTCCTTTAGGTGTAAGATTAGATTGTTGATTTGAGATTTTTCTTGCTTCTTGTGGTAGGCCTATATTTTTATAAACTTCTCTCTTAGAACTACTTTTGCTGTGTCCCAAAGGTTCTGAGCTGTTATATTTTCATTTTCACTTGTTTCCATGTACTTTTTAATTTCTTCTTAGATTTCTTGGTTGACTCATTCATTGTTTAGTAGCATGTTATTTAACCTGCATGATATCTGTGGTCTTTCCAGATTTTTTCTTGTGGTTGACTTCTAGTTTGATAGGGTTATAGTCAGAAAAGGTGCCTGGTATGATTTCAATCTCTTTGAATTTGTTGAGGCTTGTTTTGTGGCCTAATATGTGATCTATTCTGGAGAACGTTCCATGTGCACTTGAAAAGAATGTGTATTTTGCTGTCTTAGGATGGAATGTTCTGAATATATCTGTTAAGTCCATCTGATCCTGTGTGTCATTCAAAGCCATTTTTCCCTTGTTGATTTTTTGTTTGTATGATCTGTTAATGTATGTAATAGTCCCCTACTATTATTGTATTACTATTATTAGTCCCTCTATGTTTGTTATTAAATGTTTTATTTATTTGGGTGCTCCCATGTTAGGTCCACATTATTTACAATTATTATATATTTTTGTAGGATTGTCTCCTTTATTTTTATATAGCGTGTTTCCATGTTTCTTTTTATGGACTTTGTTATAAAATCTATTTTGTCCAAAATATTGTTACCCTGGCTTTCTTTTGACATTCATTTGCATGATAAATATTTGTCCATCTCCTCGCTTTCAATCTGTAGATGTCTTTAGGTATGGCATGATTATTTTGTAGGAAGCATATAGATGTGTCTTATTTTTTTAATCCACTCTGTCACCCTATGTCTTTTGATTGGAACATTTAGTCCATTTACACTCAAAGTAATTTTTTTTTTAAAGATTTTATTTATTTATTTCACAGAGGGAGAGAGATCACAAGGAGGCAGAGAGGCAGGCAGAGAGAGAGAGGGGGAAGCAGGCTCCCTGCCGAGCAGGGAGCCCGATGCGGGCCTCGATCCCAGGACCCTGAGATCATGACCTGAGCCGAAAGCAGAGGCATTAACCCACTGAGCCACCCAGGCGCCCCAAAGTAATTTTTGATAGATAAGTATTTATTGCCATTTTGTTACTTGTTTGTGGTTGTTTTCACAGTTTTTCTCTGATACTTTTCTCTTTCTCCCTTTCATGGTTTGTTAGTTTCCTTTAGTGATATACTGGTTTCCTACTCTATTTTTTGCATATCTATTACTGTTTTTTAATTTGTTGTTACCATTCAGTTTATATACAACATCTTCTGTATAGAGCAGTCTATAATAAGCTGATGGTTGCTTAATTTTGAACTCACTTTTTACTTCTCTCCTCTTCACATTTCAGATATTTAATATAGTATTTTACATCCTTTTATTTTCTGCTTTTCTTGACTTATTTTTATACTTCATTTTATACTTCATGAAGTATATTTATAATTCATGAAGATATACTTCATTTTCCTTTTGCTTTTGTCTTCTCTACATTTGTTCTGCCAGTGTTCCAATTGCTCTCTGCTTTATTTACACTGATGTGAGGTTTATCTAGTCTTAAATATTGGACAGAATGAGCTGAGGGTCCTTCTATTCTGCCATCTTCACAAGCTCCTCATAGCATGTACTTATAACATAATGCCATAAATATGATTATTAAAGTTGTTTTTTAAACCAAACAGTATATGGCATAGACAAGTTTCCATGTCACTGTTTGGAAGTTTTGACATTTCTTATTTATGTATAAGACCCAGAAAGTCAAGAAGTATTATTGGTCCTGGAGGCATCCAGTTATTCTAAACATCCAAATAAGGTTTGTAAACATCCTTAGCAGGGGAAAAAGTGCTTATTAATAAATGTGAACTCTATTTACATCACAATCTGCTGGAGGGAGACCAGATATCCTTGTTTCCTTATGCATGAAATATACATTCACAACCACAATCAAACAAAGTGTCAGAGCCCAATCAAGAAAACAAAAAGCACACTAGTTATTTTTACTAGAGTATTTAATAAAGAAGATTGATTAAAATCTATTTTTTTTCATAATTCAACATCAGTGTATTTCTGTTGCTCACTTTTAAGGATCAGTCCTTTGTATCGGATTTAAGCAAAAAGGGAATGTTAAAGTAAAACGAGTAAATAGATGCATATAGCAACTGTGACCCCTGTGGCTGGGAGAACAGAGGGAAGAGTTAGATTAGCAAACCTGCAAGCTTGGAGGGTCCCTGAGTTGCTGGGACTAAGACTTCCACAGAAGGGGTGCCACCACTTGCTGGTGGTACCTCTGAGTATGAGGCTAGTTCCAGCAGTGATGGAAGAAGCTCAAAACTAGAACTATACTTTGCTGCTGGGGCCAAAGGACATTGCTAGAGTAGCAATGACAGGATTAAGGGGCACAAGGAAGAAGCAAATCCCTTCTTCCTTCTCCAGTCTTCTCATCTTCCTCTATCGTTTCCATTTGCAAAATCTAACAGGAAATGCTCTCTCAAAAGAGAATGGCATTTGCAGAGCCCAGGTTCCTGGAGCAGAATAGAAAAAGGTGGGTTTGTAGCTGAGAGAAAATAGGTTAATCCAGCACAGAGTGCTTGGATATAAATGTCATTTTGTAGTTACCGGGTGATAAGCAGATCTGAACATTCCTGTTTCTCTGGTTATGGGTTATTTATAAGCACAAGCAAAGAAGCTTATGAAAGAGACAAGTTGTCTAAATAAGTAAACATAAGTTCATGGTAATAGAGTTCCCCATTAATCTATGCTTAACAAGTAAATCTAACTGATTTGTCAATAAACCAATAGCAGCAGTTTCCAAAATTATTTTAAAACATTTTTGATTAAAAAACTTAGTGAAGAAATTATCAATTTTTTTATTTTTATTTTTAAAAATATTTTATTTATTTATTCGACAGAGAGAAAAGGAGACAGCACGAACCACAGGGACAGGCAGAGGGAGAAGTAGACTCCCCATTGAGCATGGAGCTCAATGTGGGGTTCGATCCAGGACCCCTGTGATCATGACCTGATCGAAGTCAGATGCTTAACTGACAGAGCCACCCAGGTGCCCTCAATTTATTGTTTTTAAATAAATTGGGGAAAGTTTGCATTATTTGACTTGAGAATTTGAAGATTTAACCCAACTCTGCATTTTACCACACATATTTAAAACCAGCATTAAGCCGGTAGTAAGAGACCATAATGTATAAATAGGCACCATACACCAAAAGGATATTTCTCTTTCTTTTTTTCTTGTATCATTTAATTCCTTCCTTGAAATAAGTCTCCTTTTTCTATGAAAACAGCAGTGCCTGTGTGGCTCAGTTGGTTGGGCACCAGACTCTCGATTTCTGCTGGGGTCATGATCTCAAGGTCCGGATCAATCCTTGTGTTTAGCTCCCCACTCAGTGGGGGAGTATGCTTGAAATTCTTTCCTACTCCCTTTCCCTCTGTGCTTCAACCTGCTTGGATGCAGGTGTGCACACTCTTTCTTAAAAAAATAAATAAAACATTTTTTAAAAAGTCCTTGAACACAGCCAGCCACCTGAGAAATAAGGCAAGAAAGAAGTCCTATTGGTTACTTTGTGCTTGAGCAGAATTCTTGGTTATTTTATCTTTTTTTTTTTTACTTTTTATTCAGTTTTATTGGAGAGTAGAACATTAATTCATTCACTTTATTTAATGCCTTCAGTGTGTCTAGTTTGTTAGGTGGTGGGGGTATAAAGATAAAGAGCTAGACTCTGCTCTCAAGGGACTTGTGATCTAATAGAGGAAGATAGCTATGTATACAGTAACTGATTTAGCAAAGATGCCATGACACAATCAGGTAAATGGTGCCATGAATAATACATTAGAGGAATGGTCAATTTTGTCTTTGGGATGTGGATGCTTAAGGAAGTGTCTACTAAGGAAGTGACTTCTTGAGAATATATCTATCAAGTGGATAGTGAACATGGGTAAATAACCTTCGTTGATTCTTCTTTTTACTTTGTGGATCAGATAGTGTATGTGAAAATGTCAGAGATACTGTACCAGTGAAAGAGTAAGAACAAAATCACAGTGATATCAGGGCCAAAAGGAAGAAGAAAGAATTCAGAAACATAAAAATCTTCAATATAAAAATCTTTGCCAAGAAGAGCAAGTTTTTTCAATTGTTTGCTTGAGAAATTTCTGTATTATATTTGTTGGGATTGAAGAATTACCCAAAGATAGGCTAAGCTTTTATGTATCTGATCTTGAACTTTTATAATACACTATTTCATTTTTAGTTTAGCTAATCACACGTTCCTTTTGAATGTTATTTTAGCCATTTTGCCTTTGGCCTTATAAAATGCAAATTATACTGTATAAAAGCAATTTTAATACAGGAATTACAGACACCATTTCTCTTCACAAAGTATATGCCTAATCAGAGAATATTGAGCTGTATAACTGATGGTAGACTTTAGCTTGGAGTGAAAGTATGGTAGCAAATGAAGCATATTTGAGGGAGGAATTCAGTCACAAATATGTGGAGTTTGGATTTCTGAACAATGTTTTTGAGCATGGATTGAAGGATGGGTCTGGGAATTTTCCTAGTGATTTTTAAGGGGAAAAATATAACGAAGGGTTTAATTTTTCTTTTTATTAAAAAAAAGAATATGTAATCGGATACTTTATTATTTCAGTGAAAAACATATTATAGGTATATTCCACTGTAATTTGAGCTCCAGCTAACAAGACCTGGCTTTAGAGGAGCGATTATACCTGGACATAGAGATTATGTTTTGTTGGAGTAGAAATTTAGAATAGTGATTTTTAAATGACTTCCGAGCCTTCTGGAAAACATGTTAATATTTTGATTTTCAAGCACTCTCCCTCCATGTCCCACTTGAGATTCAGATTCAGTTGGTTTGGGAAAAGTTCCATAAATTTGCATTTTTTAATAAGCACACCAAGTGATTCTAATATAGATGACCTTGGACTACACTTTAAGGAAGACCATAGAAATTTCTTCCTTCTGAAATTTTTTATATTGAAAATTTCTTTTTCATAATGCAGAATACAGAGCTATCTAAGGTAAAAGGCTTAGAACAATTCTTGCATTCTTATCAGTGATTCCTGTTAATGAAAGATGACTTTCCTAACTTAATTAATGCCTGTAAGCATGAGAGTGGTGATTGTGTATGGCCTTAATGATTTGTTCCCTTTCTTTTTTTTTTTTCTTCAGGTTTTTCTATTTTTCATATACTCTCCTGATTCTTCCTCCTTTCTTTTGATTGTACTGTATCTACATGTCAGTATGCACAGGCATTATATACTACACTATTTCCTTATATATGATATCATTTAGACTTACCTCTACAGGTAATATGTATTTAATGTTCAGTCCTTATGTTGGCTATCTCCCAAATCATTTTGTGTTCTGAAAGCTTCTGTAAGAAAAGTTCATGGGAGCAATCAGTATTTCCTAAGTATATTCATAACAGTTTATCTGTAGCCTTTTTGTACTAGTAAACAAGGTTAGCTAGATTTAAATCCATCATGTAAGAGTTTCCCTTTTCTTCCTGGAATACCTTAATTTTTTCTCTTTTTGAATATTTTAAGGTATGTTATTCCATTGTCTTGTGACATAACGTGTTGCTGTTGGAAAGACCAATGACAATCATATTATTTTCCCTTATAAATGACTTGTTCTTTGTGTCTGGTAGCCCAGAGGATTTTTTCTTTTTAGTTAAAATCTAATACCTTTTACTAGAATGTGTTTCTGAGTTACCTACTTTAGGTTGATTTTTCTAGGTCCAGGAAGTTTCCTTAAAATATGATTATGTCATTCTTTATTTCATGAAATTTTTCTTAAATTACAGTTTTTAGTGTTAGTTCTGTCCCATTGCGTTGATTTTCTTCTTCAAAGACTCTTATTATATAGAAGTCCCCTTCCTTATATTATATTCTCTTTCACTTTCTCTAAAATCTCTTTTAAAATTATTTCTTAAAATTTCATTTTGCCTTAAAATATTTTTATCCTTCCATTTTCTATATCTCCAGTTATTTTCTATCATGTTTGTTTTCACCTTAGTTTCTTCTAATGTAATGGTAACTTCTCAATTTAAACTTGTTTAATTCCTTCCTGAGTTCTTTATCCTCTTTTTCAAATCTTCCCTTTGCCATTCATAGTAAAGTTTTTTCCAATTCTGAGTATTTCTTCTTTCATAGCTTCTATTATTTAAAACGTTTTTTTTGTTGTTGTTGTTTTGTTTTGTTTTGTTGTGTTTTTTTTTTTGCTTGTTCTGAAATTTTAAGTTGGAGTGCATGTCTTTCTGGCCTGTTTTCATACTCTCTAGGGATATCTACTACATTATTTGACTTCTTTTTTTTCCTCATAATTCAACATCAGTGTATTTCTCTGCTCACTTTTAAGTGCAAGTATATTTCTTTAGCAAAGAGATAAAAATATATGATCCCTTGGGGTGTCTGGGTGGCTCAGATGGTTAAGCAGCTGCCTTTGGCTCGGGTCATGATCTCAGGGTCCTGGGATTGAGCCCTGCATTGGGCTCCCTGCTTAGAAGGGAGCCTGCTTCTCCCTCTCCTTCTACTGCTCCCCCTGCTTGTGCTCTCTTGGTCTCTCTGTCAAATAAAAAAGTAAAATCTTTAAAAATAAATAAATAAATAATAAAAATATATGACCCCATGCGTCTTTTTATTTTATTTTATTTTATTCAGTGATCCAAGATTCATCGTTTGTGCACCACACGCAGTGCTCCATGTAATACGTGCCCTCCTTAATACCCACCACCAAGCTCACCCATTCCCCCTTCCCTCTCCCCTCCATAACCCTCAGTTTGTTTCTCAGAGTCCACAATCTCTCATGGTTCATCTCCCCTTTCGATTTACCGCAATTCACTTTTCCTTCCCTTCCCCTAGAGTCCTCCATTTCATTCCTTATGTTCCACAAGTAAGTGAAACCATATGATAATTGACTTTCTCTGCTTGACTTATTTCACTCAGCATAATCTCCTCCAGACCCGTCCATGTTGATACAAAAGTTGGGTATTCATCCTTTTTGATGGCTGAGTAATATTCCGTTGTATATATGGACCGCATCTTCTTTATCCATTCGTCTGTTGAAGGGCATCTCAGTTCTTTCCACAGTTTGGCAATTGTGGACGTTGCTGCTATGAACATTGGGGTACAGATGGCCCTTCTTTTCACTATATCTGTATCTATGGGGTAAATACCCAGTAGTGGAATTGCAGGGTCATACAGGAGCTCTATTTTTAATTTTTTGAGGAATCTCCACATTGTTTTCCAAAGTGGCTGCACCAATTTGCATTCCCACCAACAGTGACGTTGCTGCTATGAACATTGGGGTACAGATGGCCCTTCTTTTCACTATATCTGTATCTATGGGGTAAATACCCAGTAGTGGAATTGCAGGGTCATACAGGAGCTCTATTTTTAATTTTTTGAGGAATCTGATGAACATTTTTTCATGTGTCTGTTAGCCATTTGTATGTCTTCTTTGGAGAAGTGTCTGTTCATGTCTTCTGTCCATTTTTTGACATGATTATCTATCTGTTTTTTGGGCATTGAGCTTGAGAAGTTCTTTGTAGATCTTGGATATCAGGCCTTTGTACTGTCATTTGCAAATATCTTCTCCCATTCCGTGGGTTGCCTCTTTGTTTTATTGAGTGTTTCCTTTGCTGTGCAGAAGCTTTTTATCTTGATGAAGTCCAAAAGTTCATTTTCGCTTTTGTTTCCTTTGCCTTCAGAGACGTGTCTTGAAAGAAGTTGCTGTGGCTGATGTCGAAGGGGTTACTGCCTATGTTCTCCTCTAAGATTTTGATAGATTCCTGCCTCACATTGAGGTCTTTCATCCATTTCGAGTTTATGTGTATGGTGTGTGAGAGAGTGGTCAAATTTCATTCTTTTATACATAGCTGTTCAATTTTCCCAGCACCATTTATTTTTTTTAAAGATTTTATTTATTTATTTGACACAGAGAGAGAGATAGACCAGATCACAAGTAGGCAGAGAGGCAGGCAGAGAGAGAGGAGGAAGCAGGCTCCCCACTGAGCAGGGAGCCCGATGTGGGCCTCAATCCCAGGACCCTGAGATCATGACCTGAGCCGAAGGCAGAGGCTTTTAATCACTGAGACACCCAGGTGCCCTCCCAACACCATTTATTGAAGAGACTGTCTTTTCCACTGGATATTTTTTCCTGCTTTGTCGAAGATTATTTGACCATAGAGTTGAGGTCCATATCTGGGCTCTCCACTCTGTTCCATTGGTCTATATGTCTTTTTTTTTTTTAAGATTTTATTTATTTATTTCACAGAGGGAGAGAGATCACAAGTTGGCTGAGAGGCAGGCAGAGAGAGAGGAGGAAGCAGGCTCCCTGCTGAGCAGAGAGCCCGATGTGGGCCTCGATCCCAGGACCCTGAGATTATGACCTGAGCCGAAGGCAGAGGCTTAACCCACTGAGCCATCCAGGCACCCTATATGTCTGTTTTTTTGCCAGTACCATGCTGTCTTGGTGATCACAGCTTTGTAGTAAAGCTTGAAATCAGGCAACATGATGTCCCCAACTTTGTTTTTCTTTTCCAATATTTCTTTAGTGATTCGGGGTATATGACCCCATACTTCTAAGGTTTGCTTCCTCTGTTTCCTTCTTTACTTAAATCCTGAACTTCTTTTTCCTTGGTCACTATTTTTCTGTCCTAATTAATCTGATCCTATTTCCAGGAGTTTCTACTCAATATAGAAATTTGACTTGGGATAGAGCTTTGGTTTATGAGTTTGAGAATTCACAGGGTCCAGACAGTCTTCAACATCAGCTATTCTTCTGTCCTGACCCACACATTGGATCCTGCAGGGCTCCCACCTAGTCTATGCTAGTTTCAGATTAGCTTTTTGTGCTTTCTAAGGAGTACTTGATGGCAGTTTTGGAGTTCTTTTGATACTGTCCCCACGAGCCTCTATTCTGAGGTCTGTGAGAATATGTAGTCATCTATTTTTCTTGTGTACATTCTTGGTGGGTTTTTGGTTTTGCTAACTAGTTGTTATGTCTGAAGTGTTTTTGGAGGGGGAGGATTCAGGGAGTTTCAGAAAATACACTTCTAACTCCACCTCAATCTTCCTTTATTTATCTTTTTCAGGTGTAGAGCTATGTCTTCCCTCCTCAAAGAGATTTCTCAATTTCTCTAGTTATGCACAAAACAATTATTAAAAATTAATATCTATCATTTATTGAGTGCATACGACATTGCAGGTACTGAATGAATTAAATGCTTTATAACATATTCATAATCTTTTTTTATTTTTTTTTTAAAGATTTTATTTATTTATTTCACAGAGGGAGAGAGATCACAAGGAGGCAGAGAGATAGGCAGGGGGTGGGGGGAAGCAGGCTCCCCACTGAGCAGGGAGCCCAATGCGGGCCTCGATCCCAGGACCCTGAGATCATGACCTGAGCTGAAAGCAGAGGCTTTAACCCACTGAGCCACCCAGGCGCCCATATTCATAATCTTTACAAAAATATTTGGATGTAGCTACTTTATGATCATTTTAAACAAAGAATAACAGATGTAGATAGTTAAAATAGTTTGTGCCAGGTTGGAGTAGGCAGCTTGCAAAATGGCACTAATGATCCCTCCCTCCTGATAATCATGCCCTTGTATAATCGCCTCCCCTCATATGTGGGCTGGACTAAGCGATTTGCTTCTAATGAATAGAGTGTAGAAAATGTGATGGTATGTCACTTCTGAGATTAGACCACAAAAGGTTTGGTGGTTTGAACACTCACTCTCTCTTGCTTTCTTGCTTGTTCATTCTGATGGAAGCCAGCTGCCATGTTGTGTGTTGCCCTAGGAGAGGCCCATGTGGAAGGAATTGAGGGAAGACCCCAGCCAACAGGCAAGAAAGAACTGAGGTCCTTCACCCAATAGCCGTTGAGGAGCTGGATCCTGCTAACAACCATGTGAATGACTTGGAAGTGGATCATCCCTCTATTGAGACTTTGAATGAGACTACAAATGCAGCTGACACCCTGATTGTAGTATTGTGAGAGATTTTGAGTCAGAGACACCCAGATAATTTATATTTGGATTCCTGATCCACAGAAATCCACAGAGAATGTTTATTGCTTTAAACTGTTAATTTTAGAGTAACCTGTTACATGGCAAGAGGTAACTAATACACATGTCATAAAAGTAATAAGTGTCCCTGTTGGTTTGGAACCCAGGGGATCTGATTTCAGGGTCTATATTCGTCACCTGTTTGTGACACTGAATTTGATTAACCTATACCTTTATGAGCTACTATTTCTACTAAATTGAATTTGACACTTTCAGATCTTTGATTCTATTCATTCTTCTTTGAAAGAAACTTTTCTAACTAAAAATTGCCTGTTCCTGAACTGAATATAAGTAAACACTTCCTTTAAGTCATGGAAATTTAGAGTTAGGAGGAATCTGAAAATTTGTATAATCCAAATCAGTCTGTTCCTAGTTTTCACAGATGAAGAAATTAGGTCCCGAAAAATTAAAAGAGTTGCCTGAAGTTACAGAATTAGTGAAATAATGAGGATTAAAGCCCAAGTCTCTTAAAGTCCAGTTTAGGGCCATGAGCAGGTACATACTGATAGTTCTGGATGGTCATAGCTCACTACCACATTCTGAACCTGGAGTAGATTCAAGTTGATTCCCCTTCAGTTTTGCTGTACAAAAACACAGGGATCCCCAAGGGAACAGCTGCCAAATAATGAGTAGGATATTTATTTCCTTTGCTCTCAGTCTCACCTCCTCTGAAAGAAGGATCAACAGCCTGTGTCCAACTAAATGACTATCTGTCTTCCAATCCCTTAACCACAGCACTGAATCTAACATAGCAATGAAATTTCATACTGAGAGCCAACCCCAAATGATTTGTCTTGGCTCTTCAGACTGCTCATTGAGAAGCATTTCCTGAGGTAGAGTGGAAGGGGCTATGTTCAACTAGTACTGTCAACCATGACAGGAGGTTGAGGGTGTTGTGGAGTGTGTGCCATGTACTTGCCCATTGACATCTCTGCAGATTTAGCAGTCTGATACTTAGTTTGATATTCCAGGTTTTTCCTGCTATGAACCTTCTTGCCACACAAGCTGCCCAGGAAGGGTCACTTTCAGTTTTCCATTGGCCTTCATTTCTGGCATCTTTTTCTTCTCATTTGATTGTGAGCTTTAGCATATAAGTGGCATTGGTGGAATTTACCTTGTAACTGAATGTAGTGTTGTAAGCAGAGCCAGTTTTTACATCCCTGAGGTTGGATGCTTTTATGGATTTGTAGACTTCATTTCTGGCAAGATCTAAAAGTCACATTGCCAGAGGACTTTCATTCAGCCCATCAAAAAAAAATGCAGGAAGATACAATTTTCCACATGCTTATTCTATTGTCTTTTGCAAAGCAGTCCATTTTCCTCAGTCCCAGGGGGTCATGGGAATAAATGTACAGGTGAGTGTTAGTCCAGGTATCTTGGATGACAAGGTAAAATATTGGTCTTGTAGATCAAAAGCACAATTAACATATGCCTTGGAACTTGGACAAGGAGGAGCTGTGAGGCTGGAGCTTAAATATCTCCATGGGTGTTAGTTTCAACATTGTACTGCCAAATTCCTTCCTTCCTTCCTTCCTTCCTTCCTTCCTTCCTTCCTTCCTTTCTTTCTTTCTTTTTTTTTCTCATTTTGGCAAAGTTGAGAGTTGGGCAATGTTAGAATTTAGGTAAATGACTGGGAAAAGTTCATTTCCTTCTATTCTTCAGCCTTCTGTTCAACTTTCTTCTTCTATTTCGATTCATTCTATTCTTTTTTTCAATGACCCATGTTTTCTCTATTATTTTATAGCATTGGAGTATTGAGAATTCAATGAAAATTTTTACTTTTCCGATATTTTTAATCAGATCAGTAAATAATAATTTACTATTATTGAAGAAGTAAAAGAATGGTAGGATGCCTTCTGGCCACTAGATATCCTCTGCTCTTGACTTCTGGAAAACACAAAACCTCTCCTCTTTTGGTGGGAAAGCAATAAAAGCTTGATGCTTTGAGTTGTGGAACTTGGGTAAGTCCATTTGGATCTATATAGGCTTCATTTGTCCCTAGCTATAAATGTGGGTGTATTGGGGGAGAGAGACAGAGAGAGATAATGAGGTCAGTACTTTTCTGAACCTTTAAAAAACCCTGAGGTTATGGAAGAAAAAGTTTGAGCTAGTGAGAATCCTGTCCTTCCTCAACTCTAACAACCCCGTTGTTAGTTTCCTGTAAGAGCTTTTTGCATTAGACCTTATTAGAAAGATGGTTTCTGTTGTTTTAAATGTGAAAACCACCAGCATCAATGAGCTTTAGTTTCCTTCTACTTCTAATATTTTATATTACCTACATATAATCAACAGTCCTAGATTGGAGAGAAAGTCCCATGTAATGGTTAAGAACATCATCTCTATCAGATGTCTCTGTCTTTGGATCACAACCACACCCTACTGAGACCTTAGTTATTATATTCTTTAAAGTGGAGATAATATTTTTTGTTTGTTTTTTATTTTTTAATTTCTTAAAAAGATTTTATTTATTTATTTAAGAGAGAGAGAGAGAGAGAGAGAGAGGGAGGGAGAACAAGGAGGAAGAGTGAGAAGGAGAAGCAGACACCCCGCTGAGCAGAGAGCCCAATGTGGGACTCCATCCAAGGACCCCAGCTGAAGGCAGATGCTTAACCAACTGAGCCACCCAGGTGCCCTAAAGTGGAGATAATATTTGTATCAATTTCATAGGATTGTGGTGAGAACCAAATGAGCTAGTTCACAGTGTTCAGCAAATTATAAATAGTCAATAAGTGATAGACATTATTATTAATCTGAAAAAAATTGGCATTATATATGGTATACACATCTTCCTTTATTACATCATTTAAGTTTATTTCAGATAGACTTCTCCTAGGACCAAATCTAAAAGAATTGAAATAGAATATCTAATATTCTGCTGCTTTTTTAGCTTGACATTGCAAGGAAAATTTATATGATTTTAGAATGTTCACTTAAGTGCAAACTGATCTGTAAAATATACTGTACCATAACATGGCTATGTAGGTTTTTGACCAAAAGGTTTCAGTGAAAAGTTGAAATGAAAATAATTTAAGACAAAAAAATGAATGGTTTCTGTGGATTATGCTTTATTGAAAATCAGCTTTTTCATAAAATTTAAGCATGTATTTGCAGAACTTTATTTTTCTTTGAGTTTTTGGGTCTCAATTTCTTTATCTGTAAAGTAAAGGGACTGGACCTGATCATTTTTCATATTTAATATTGATGATTCTAAGTTTGTTATCATGAGATATGGCATTCCAGTCAGTTCATCTAAATTCTCCAGGCATCCATTTCTTTAGCTGCAAATTGAGAAAAGAATATTCTTAGCTATCTGCTACTTTTAATTTTAGCACTAGAGTTTTGACTTTGCTTTTCATGCTTGTTCTCATTAGTCTTTGGTTATATAATCACCTAAAGTGTATCATAAAATAATTTGTAGGCATATATTTTTAGGGGCATGGTTAAAGACTTCTCAACCTATACCAGGCAATTTCTGAGTGTTCCTTGGGACACAATGGTGAAAAAAAACACAAAACACATTTTCTGCCTCAGACATCAGACCTATGATGATGATGGTGATAATGATGAAGAAAGTAAAGATAGCAAATGCAAACATAATTGCTTTAATTGGAATAAGCACAACATTTACTGGAAACAAAAGTTAAGAAAACCCAAATCAGCCAGGGGTAGGGTGTTTGTGAAGGCCAAGGCAACAGAATGGGAGAGAGTGTTACAAGCCAGAGGAATACTGATTGCAAAACACAGAGCTCTAGATGAGAGAGCAGGACCAGACTGGGAATTACATATATTTCCGCATTTTTGGAGTGTGAAATGTAAAGAGAGAATGAGGTGGGATTGCTAAACAGGGGCCTGCTAAGAGCTCATTTAATTGAGTAATATCTAGCCATATGTTGAGATTATTCAAACATCTCTGAGATGCCAAGATTTTAAATTAAAATAGGAAAGCAGTTTTAATATAAATTTCTGAAACGCTTACAAAAATATAGGAGTTCAGGATCAATAGTTTTGTATTTTGCATTAGAAATAACTAGTCCAGAGAAACTAATTAAGAGTGTCTGGAAAACAACAACAAATTCATTTTACTTCAAAATGTTTCCTGAGGAGTTTTCTTCATCAGATGAGCACGAGGCAGACATGAATTTCTAAGGTAAGTGTAAGATAACGCTCCTTTTAAAAAAATCTCTTATGGGTTTTCATAATTTGTGAACTTGAAGATTTTATCCAAAATTTTCCCAGTGATTTTTTTTTAATTGACTTACTCCATTAAAAAAATCTACACAATTGATTACCTGGCATCTGATCTATTCCTATACTTTGAGTGAATTTCAATGAAATGGAAAGATAAAGACAAACAACAAACATGCTCTACTAAAACAAAAAGACTGTCATTTATTCTAATTCTGGTTCAATTTTTGTAGAAAGAGCACACAACTCGGAAGCTGTGAATTCAAGATTCTGCTATTTATCATTTCAATAATGGTTTTATAAGCATACGTTGCTTCATTAGCTTTTCTAAATTTAAAGCTATACATCCATATGGTTTAAAGAACCAAATTGCTCTAGAAGACTTGCATAAAAACCCAAAAGTATCATATGCTGTCCTTCCATTTCCCATTTCCTACAGGCAACCACTTTTAGTTTGATTCTATTTTTATCTCCATATCTCTAAATGACATGCTTATATTAGAACTTCTTCATTTTTAACAGTTTATCATTATCTATTAATGCCCCCCTCAAAGTCCCCACTACTCCTCTGAATATATTCATACTCTTCAAGCATTTTATTCAATCTATAAGAAATCTCAACCCTGAGACTTATGACCTACTCCAATTTGAACTCTTCTTTCACTATTATCCTGAGGACCCCCTTTGTCTCTATCATGTGCTGGATCTCTTGTTTCCAATGTTTCATGTTTTTCTCTTCATCTTGATTTACTCCCTTGCTTTGGTGACACATGATCTTCAGTAGCTTACTCAGAAATAATATAAGGAAGATAATTTCTTTTGAGAGATATCAAACCTAAGAATGAATTTGTCATGTATGATTGATATTTTGACTGACTATAAATTTCTACATTGGAAATTATTTTCCATCAGTCACTGCTCTATCATTTTTATCTCCTGATGTTTCATTTGTTTGGCTCCTATGTTTTTTCTGTACCTGCATACAGGAAGCTTAGCACTGGTGGATAAAGTCAAACCAAGCAGGCAGATCCCATTATAAATTTGTGACTACCAACATCATCTGGACTCTCAACAGTATCAATTCATTCTTTTACAGAAGCAAAAGGCTATTTTAAAAACTCTGTAAACAAACAAACAAACATGAAAATCTCTACTTTCTTCAAACCTTTGGGAGCTCTCCTTTCCCCACATTCTCAGCAGGTAATTTTGACTTTTTCTCTTTTGGGAAAATAAAAGCCATCAGGTGACAATTCCCCTGAGTTCTAGAAGTGAAATCTACAAAGTGACATACATTTACAACTATCTGTTCATCTTTGGGTGAACAGTTTTGCTTCTATTTGGGTCTTGGAGTCTATTCTGTTCATGCTTGCAAAGCCCTATAATATCGATTCCTTCTCTTTTCTTTCTTATGTATTCAATTGTTGTCAAATGGATCATTTCCAGTGATTTTTCCAGTGCTCAAACTTCACCCATTAAATTAGTCATCCAACTTACCAGCCAACCAACCCAATAAACAACAAACATCCCTTCTTCTACCTAGATTATCCTTCAGCTGTTACTCTCTGCTCCCCTTTTCACCCAAACCTTTCCCAAAGAGCAGTCTTTACCCCTCATTTCATTAGCTATATTCATTCCTTCACTCCATTCTGACTTTCTTGCTAAGGTCCCAATGACCTTCATCAAAAAAATTTGACCTCACTACCATACAAAGATGATCACATTTTGTTTTTGGAAGTAGTCTTTTTTCCCCTGGGCTTATATAATAAAATTTTGTTTTGTTTTCTCCTTCCTCCTTTATCATTCCTTCTATCTCCTTTCCTATTATATTGTCATCTTCTTGATCACTAAATGTTAGAATTTGTGAAAGGCTCTTTCCTTGGTTCTCCCTTCTAATTCTCTTCTCTTTCCCTAGACAGTTTTACCCATGTATATGACTAATTACTGTCTATCAACAAATAAGTAACATGTTTTTGTCTCCAGTTAAGATCTCTTTACTGAACTCCAGATGCATATGTCCAATTGCTTATATGTCATATCTTCTTGGGTTCTCAATGGCATCTTAAACTCAATATGCTCAGTTGAAATTCATCTTTACTCCAATGAAGTCAATCCTCGTCCAGTGTTTCTATTTTAGCTAATCATATCTTTCTCCAGTTATGTTAGAACTCTAGAGTCATTCTTGACATTTCTTTCTCCATCACCCCATATCCAATCCATCACCAATCTAGTTGGTGACATTTGCAATCACAATATTTCTCAAATCTTCTCACATCTCTCTATCTTCACCAGTCTAGGTAAGCTACCAGTGTCTATTATCTAAACTTTCTGGATAGTCTCTTAATTGGTATGCTTATATCCCTGCCCCTCAATCTACTCTCCATACTATAGTCATAGTCATCTTTTTTTAAAAAAAGATTTTATTTATTTATTTGACAGAGAGAGATTACAAGTAGGCAGAGAGGCAGGCAGAGAGAGAGGAGGAAGCAGGCTCCCTGCTAAACAGGCAGCCCAATGCAGGGCTTGATCCCAGGACCCTGGGATCATGACCTGAGCTGAAGGCAGAGGCTTTAACCCACTGAGCCACCCAGGTCCCCCAATCTTTTAAAATGCAAATCTAAGTACATCATCCTTGAAAGCCTTTACATGGCTTCTTTCTGTTCTAAGGATAAAGACAAAAACTCCTTAACTTGGCCTAAAGGGCTTACATACTCCATTCCTTACCTCTCTTTCCTCAGCTAGCATCATCTCATTCCTTACTTTCTTATACCAGCTTTGCTGATTTCCTTTTTGGTCCTCCACTGAAGGAATGTACACTGCCTCCTCCTACCACAGGATCTTTGCTTATGCTGATCCTGTTGAGAGCCAGTATAGCTTAGTGGCTAAGCATGGAATACCCGAAGATTAATTTTCAAGGGAGACTTCCTGGGTTCAAATCCTGATTTTATAATTTACTTAGTTGTGTAAAATTAGGTAAGTTATTTTACCTCCTGTGCCTAAGTTTCCCCAACTGGAAAACAAGGGTAATTACAATATCTATCTTCAGGGATGTTAGGATGATCAAATAGTCATTTGTAGGGAAGGCCTCACTCTCCTCTTTCGTGCCCAAATTCTTCTCAAACTTCTATTCAGGCCCAGAGTTATTTTCTCTGAGAAGCCTCCACTGACCTCTCTGATTGAAGTCAAATACTCCATTACTAGATTTTTCTCCTATCTTGAGTCTCTTATTTGTAATGCTTAATATAGGTGCAATTTTACATTTTTCTGAATGATTTATTTATTTAGCTTGACACTCTATCTCAGCTCCAGGAGCTTAGGAATGGTGTTTGTTTTTGATAACTCTTCTTTGGGCCTAACATACTATCCAGCATATCCCAGGTTCTCCCCAAATATTTCTTGACAGAAAAAGATGGTAAACATCCCTGATGGAAGGCTTCTTGATAACCTATTTTGGTGTTTAAGTTAGTCCTTTGCACAGTAATTAATAAATTCAGAGAAGAAACACATGGTAGTCAATCAAGCAGTTAAGCTGTTTATCTGCTCCCAGTTTTTCAGAAGGTAACTCTGAGCAGGAAGGTTTTCTGCTCAATAATGTAGGGTTTTGTGGGAATAATGTGCCAGGTACATGGACCTGGGTTTGATTCTTGGCTCCATTGTCTGATGTTATGTGACCTTAGTCATGTCACTTGACTTCCCAGAGTCTTAATTACCTTATCTATCAGTACAGGGTGGTCCAGGGCACAGTCAATTCTTGTTAACTAGGCAACTGAACCTATACGAGTTTCTACTGACCCTAAGTATAACTTGCCCCTCGTGTAAGCCAGTAAGCGGCCCTCTGTGGCACAGTAACAAACTGCTTTCCCATTCTAACCCCCACTCCCTAAAGGAGTAAAAACAAACAAACAAAACCCATGAAAACCCCTCAAAATAAAACAAAAAAGAAAACACATATTTTATATATGCTAGATATATATATCGAGATACATATAAAATTTGTGCTTTTGGTTACAAAACAAACAGGGATGAATCAGTGTGAACGCAAAATGGAGTTCCAAGGGCATTCCTGGTGTAAGTTTCTTCCTTGGTGCTTCAAGTCCAAGTTTGCAAGTGGCAGTGGGTGGGCTGGCCTGACAGTCAGGATCATAGGGTCATTTGCTGGTCCTCATCTATGAGACTCACCTTGAAAACAGAGAAGAGCCCTTGCTCCCTGACAAAACAGGCTGCCTAGATGCCATCTGGATTCAGCTAAGCACCATTTCCATCTGAGAGGCTTTTTTCTTTGCCACCCTGCCCTCCCCCTTTCAAATCAGCTGAATCCTTTCCTTGAGAATCACATAGAAAATGACTCCCTCCTCACTTCATTTAAGAGAAAAATCCCTTTCCTCACGATAAAGAGTAAGCGTCTTGTCCACTTCTTGTGCCCCTGACCATTCTGCTGCGGTCTGGGCTTGATCTTGAGCGGAGGAATGAACTGCGTGAAAGCAATGTCCACAATGATGTCTGCAAGAGATGGACATTGTTTCTTCCGCTAGTCTTCTCCTTTCTCCCTCCTGCTTCAATCTTGTGGGAAAGACCAGGGCTGTGAGTTACAGGGTGGAGTGTGTGTACGTAAATAGAAGGGGAATTATGTGTGCATTGGTGTGCGTTCAGAAAGTGTTGCGCTTAAACCTGGTGAGCGTCGGTGTTTGAAGAACCATGAAAGTATACGGGCGGGATACGATTTGAACGAGGGAGTGCAGAAAAGCGGTAGTGTGTACGTGGTGAGTGTGCGCGCGCGAGTGTGTCCGAGC
>LNAC01001668.1:107329-123860 GCA_002007465.1 Ailurus styani
GGCGGCCGCAGTCGGAGCCGGAGCCCGAGCGCCGCGCGCCCACCATGGCCGCCCAGGGCGAGCCCGGCTACCTGGCGGCGCACTCGGACCCGGGCTCCAACAGCGAACGCAGCACTGACTCGCCCATGCCCGGCTCCGAGGACGACCTGGTCGCCGGGGCGCCTCTGCATAGCCCCGAGTGGAGCGAGGAGCGCTTCCGTGTGGACAGGAAGAAACTTGAGGCCATGTTACAAGGTAGGCATCCCCCGCGCTCCCGGACTCCCGGGCTGAGTCCGCACTTCTTCCCGGACTGAGTCCGCACTTCTTCCCGGACATCCCCGCTCCGCGCCCAGCTCCCCACCCCAGCCCGTGGCCGACCTAGTTCCCCGGTCTCCTCCCCCGCGAAGCCGCAGGACACCCAAGGAGTGGAGACCTCGCGGGACTCTCCACCCTTCCACGCCTCTCGGGTCTCCAGGCACCGGGAGCCTTGTGCTGACTTGACCCGCTTCAGAAAAGCCAAAGGCCGAGTTTGTACCCGCGCGCCCCTGTTTTGTTCACTTCGATCCTGTGGAGATGCCACCTTCAGTCTCGACCACCGGGCTGTGCCATCAGGACCCACTGGGGCCGCGCAGAGTATGCGTGACTGTATCCCCCACTCCTTGATAGCCTTGAATTCTAGCGCTCTGTCCCCGTTTCTCGGCATGTCAGTGTCCACTTCCTCCAGCTGAGGGGCCTTGTCTAGCTGTTGGGAAACACCGCAGATGTCAGGGCTTAAGATAGGAGTTCCCGCCCCCCAGCCTCCACTCTGGAGTAAAAGGGGCCTGGATGGACGTAAAGAGCGAGAGCGTGGGGACTGTGTCAGGGCAGTGATGCTCCTGGGTTGGAGGACACTGTGTGTTCATCTCCTGACAGGCTTATAAAACACATCTTGAGTTACACTCAGTTCATAAAAATCTTCCTGTATTACGAGTGTCTGTCTTACACAATTTGTGTGTGTGTGTGTGTGTTTCCTCTCTTTTTTTAATTCTCTAGCTTCTTTGGGACTTTCCTAGGCATAACAGCTTTAGGACTGCAGACAAATTCCGAGTTTTAATGGGAGGATTGGCGTTCTCAGAGCGAACGCTAAAATGTCCAAGGTCATTTTGGCCTTCCTTAAAAATATTAATTACTCGCCTACCTGTAAGTCACCAGTGTGGTCATTTCCCTCATCCAGAAAAATATGATATTTGAATGACTGTCACTCTTAAAATACTATAGAGGATCAGGCATTAATTTGACTAAGGGTGTATGGTGGATTCAGTCAGTCCTTATATCAAGAGAGAAGCGGAGCGTTTCAACTTTCTTCTGTGTCTTTGTGCATAACTAACTTGGACTTTACCAGTCAATGCATCACAACATGGGAGCTATTTAGCCCTCCCTGGAAATACATTGGCTTTTAAAGACAATTAAGCAAGTTATTTTAAGAGAGAACAACATGTTTTCCAAGACAATAACTTGGTAGAAACAAATAGCAGGAGTGTTTGGCTGGCGTTTTTGGATGAGCTACAAACTCATCTCCCTTGTTGCTTATTTTTACTGATAAACATCCTTAGTGCTTATCATGTCTCTCTCTTTCTTTCTTCCTCTTTAAATTATATAATTTTTCTAGGAGAGTTACTTTTGTGATAAACTGTTCAAATAAGAATATCATATAGTGGATTTAAAAATTAAATTATAGCGGATTTGGAGATTAAAGTTGTATTTCAATCCATTTTTGTTCCTGAATTTGTTCCATGGTTCTTTTTGCCTAGTTTCTGATTGTAAAACAAAATACTAAGTTTATTAAGAAAAATATTGTGAGATTGTTTCCTACATGAGTTTGGGATGATGTGAAAGGTGGATCTTCTATTAATACTGTGTCTTCCTTACTGTTCCATTTGTGCATGCACACATAGGGATAGCGATGTTAGTTTCTAGGCAGCCCTCTGAGCTTTGGAAGTGGATTTCTTTTTTGAAGATTCTATTCCTGTAGAATAAAATGAAATATGGGTGATGCATTTCTTAAATTTGAAGGCTGTCCCCTTAGCTGCTCTGACATGAGGTGGTTTAAAATTGCTTCAGTGATAAGGTTTCTTTCACAGGAAGTCCTAACAGAGGTAACGTTTCTTCAACAATCAATGTATAATGAAATATTTACATTTCAGTCCCAACGAATTCTTTAATGATTGAACATGGGGGTTTGATTAACTTTCCAGAAATCACCAATAAGTGAATTATGCCTTCTGAGAAAGTAAATTTTGAACACGTTTGGCAGTAGAATGTGGTGCACAGTGTACCAACGCATTTGGTGATGCCTACTTCCTAGTGTCAAATTATGTAGAGCTACTATGTTTGAAGGAGTGAGACTGGTTTTCTGAACCAAAAATACTCCTGTGTCTCATTGTTTTAAACTAGGGGATTATACAGAGTGTGGACACTGGAATCACTCAGACCTAGGTTGATATCCTACAGACCTTGGGATGGTTCCTGGGCCTCTGTCTCAGTTTGCCCATCTCTAAATGAGACTGATAATAGTATCTCTCTTGGGGTTTTGTGAGAATTAAAAGATATAATGCCTCATAAGTTAAAACACTGTTTGACAAATAAGAGCCTAATATATATTTTAGATGCTTTTATTAGTAGTAGTAATAAATACTAAGCATAGATTCAAAAGATTTCCAGTCCCCATTACAATCTCTGACATATAGTATATACTTAAATATTTGGAGAACCAAAAAATTTTGCAGTTTCATATTGTGGAAGTAAATAGAGACCAAGATAGGAAGTTTGGCAAATCAACAAATATTCTGATATTGTTAGATATTCTTTGGTGTAAAACTATTTCTTTGAAAAGTGCCAAGTAAGTAAAGTATTTGCCTGGTTGGATTTCTGATTATGTGAATCTGGTTTGCCATTTTTTTCATAATTGCCTTAAAATATATGCAGTTTTCCAGTTTAAATCAGGATAAATAAGATTATCTGTCTTTAAGTCTACATGGTGCAAATTAGTGATTATAATGCTTGGAATTTGTTTCTAGAGAGACTGTCCTGGGGGCAAGTTAATCTTTAATGTGTGCATTTTTATTAGTAGAGAATTTCTTCTACGCAATGGACCAAAAATTCAGTGAGGTTAAAATATGGGCAGTAGGGCACTGATCAAAGAAAGGAAATACAATTCTTAGGTGATCAATGAATCCTAAAAGAATTTATATACATAAAAACCACCAGGCTGAAAATGTAGGGAAAAATTGCTAGTTTTTCTTTTCTTTTTTTTTCTTTTCTTCTCTTTGCTTTTCTTCTCTTTTTATTTCCTGTTTCTTTTTTTGTCTGATAATCACTTTGGAGTAGACTTGCAGAGTATCTGACATTTTTGTCTAAGTGAAGATTATCAATTTTATTAGTCAATGGTTTTATAAATGGGAATTATTTTCAAGTTTACTGAAGTTTGTGGTCAGCCTTGGAATGGATACCATGGACAGCACTGTTTAATCATAAAGAAAAATTGTTTTTAATTAATACTGATTTTCAAAATTTAGATTTCATGTCTCATGTGAGATAATAGTATTGATTCACTTAAGTCAATTAAATGTGACTTACAGTATGGAAAGAGGAGTAGGAGAATGGTATAGAAGAAAGTCTGGGAAAAGTAGGAAATAAATAGGTCAGAAGAGTCAGAAATAGTCTTGGTGTTTGCTAGAGACCTGAGAGGCAAACATGGAATTTGTATATGTATATTTTTTTCTTTCTCCCTCTCTCTCTTTTTTGTTTTCCATCTTAACGGTTACACTTTTCTTCTTAACTTAAAAAACATACCTGCGTGCCATACAATTAAAAATTCCTGCATACAATTTGGAAGCATAGGGATTTTCAAAATTCTGAACCCCTTGTTTCATTGTAGAAGGAAGTGTTGCAAGGTAGAAAATGGCCTATTTTTATGAACTGAGGTTGACATCTGGTGGGCTTTTAGGATATTGCTCTTAAAGACTTTAAAAACCATGTTGCATTTTTACAATGGCAGGCACAATGGGGATCATTTACTTCTGCTGGCTTGCATAATAGAATGAGCCACTAAACTAGGTTATAAATACATCATTGATGAAAAGTAAGAGCAGTGATTATGTTATCTCTTTAATTCAGCAAGTGAAGTGAATCTTTAGTGAAGATGGTTTTATAGTTTAGATGTTTTGTGGGAGAAATACAAAGCACAAATATATGAAAATTGGGGAGTACTGAAAATGAAGGTAAATAAGAGCTAAGCTTGATATAGGTTTCTAGCTAATGTTTGATTAAGGCTAATAGAATGGGAAAAAAACCAAATAATTTTATGAAGCTTAGGAGTTAAAATCACAGGGCTCTGGGCCGGATGTGGATTCTAACCTTGATTCTACCTTCTAATAGGGAGCTTGGGAAAATTCATCCCCTGTGGCCTTCTTTCTGAAAGTGGGTGTTGGGGCACTTGGGTGGCTCAGTCACTTAAGCATCCGACTCGATTTTGGCTCAAGTCATGATCGCAGGGTTGTGAGATTGAGCCCTGCAGTGGATATCCTGCTGGGTGTGGAGCCTGCTGGAATTCTGTCTGTCCCTCTGCCCTCCCGCCCCCCCATCAATCAGTCAATCAATCAAAAAATAAAAGGGGGTACTAATATTTCTTGCATCTTGAAGTGCTTGTGATGATCCAGACATAAATGATGTAAAGCATCACAGTGCTGGTCATATAGGAAGTTCTGAATAAATGAATAACAACTATATTCATTATAAACCATAGTTCATAAAATGTACATTTTTATATTGCAAATGAAAATCAAGTGTATTGGAAAGTGAATTAAATAGTCTTATGATAAATAAATATTCATAGCTATTTAACTATTATTGACTTTCCTGGCAGCTCACACTGTGATGAGTCTATTAGGTTCTTGTAAAGGTGGCTGCGTATATACTGAGTAAAGCTATATTAGACGTAAGTGTGGAATTTTAGATTTCACTCAGGATGATAGGGCTTTATGCCCTTGTTAGTTGTCCTTACCTTGAGTATTTTTCATTCTTTGAAGGGTCCTGAGCCAATCATTTCTGATATTTTTACTAAAGGCTAGCAGCAAAACCAGTCTCCTTTCTAGTTTTATGTTGCTTTGAACTTGTCATTCATTGGTGTGTAGAAAGAGATTTTTTTCAAAGTCTGTACCCAGGTGTACATGTTCTCTTTGCTCACTTGTAAAATGGGGATGTTGTGAGCACTGAGTAAGATGATGCATATGAGATGTTTAGCCCAGCGCCAGGCTCATGGTGCTTGGTAGATGTCAGTGTAGCCACAGCTCTGTGCCATGTGATAAAGGTTTAAAAACACTAGAGAGCAATTGCTCACCAGGTTTTAAAAAAAACTACATATGAATCCCTTTTGTTTCAGGGAAAGGATGATTTATTTTCTAGAAGTCTTTCTCCAATCAGAAAGTTAGGACAATTGTAGTTGAGGCTGAGAGCAGACTTGAGGGTTAAGATTGCCTTATATAAACAATGAAAAAGTCCATCAGAGATTGCGTAGCTCAGCAGTAAAGATCTCGGGAGCTGCTGTCAGACTGGCCTGGACTGGGGTCTTAACTTCGCCTCTTCTGTGGTCCTTTAAGGATAAAACCCAATGGGCATATGTCCCTGCCCTCCTGGGCATTGAGTAAGCACTCTCAGTAAATGCACGTACTCTCAGTAAGTCTTATCTTTGTGAAGACTTGGGGGGTTTTGGTGAAGTTGATCATTGGTAAGTTAAAACATAGAAAGATTTTGTCATATCAATGATTTTAATCAGGAGGAATGTATTTGGCTGGGACTAACAGAAAACCGAACACAGGGAGGCTTAAACAAGCCAGGGGTTTATTTTCCTCACCTAACACAAAATCTGGAGCTAAGAGGTCTAAGCCCCAATAGCTACCCCAGGGTCATCAAGGAGCCCAGGGACTCCCCTTCTCACCTCTGCCATCCCAGTCTGTGGCTTTTGGCCTCATTGTTATAGACTGGCTGGCTGTGCCTGGAGGTGCATCTGGGGTCTGTGCAGGGTAATGAAGGAAACATTGTTTTCTATCCAGGATTTTGAGGAAGAATCTCTCTCCTGAAACTTCCATCTGTATTTCTTTGGCTACTCTTTGCTACATGAGATTCTCGGACTATAACTTCTTCTCCAGCTTCTCTAACAGAAGTAGGCAAGGAAAAAAGGGAGGCACAATGGTCCAACCCACAGTTTCCCCACAGTGGGTGAAGCAGAGGGGATTGTGACAAAAATTCCAAGTTGTAACTGAAGCAGAAACTTACTTGTATTGGCGACTGGCCTCACTGATAATCCTTGGTAATGTTATAGGTAGGTGAAATTTCTTTCTTGGCGTAATCCAGGAATAAACTTAAATTCTAAAGACACAATATCCTTGATCATATAGAGCTGTTCTCATCCTGTTACTGTTTTTACAAAGAGAACCTAGGCCCACCAAGTAATGTAATTGTCTTTTTCCTCCGCTGTTTTCTCCATGTCAGGGTTTTTTTTTTAATTGAAAATTACACAACAATAAAAATGCCCATTTTCCCTTTTATTACTCCAAGATATCCTTTCTCTTTTCCTTCCCGCCTATCACCCATCTCAAATTGCTTTTCGAATTGACAGGTTCTGTCCTTTTGGCTTTTTGGAGATTGGTTACTGCAGTATAATCTGGCCAACAAAGTCAGAGTTTGTCCAGAAGATGAAGTCATTTTGGACACTGTTTGACAGTAGAATTATCATCAGATTTGTGCCATGCTTTGGTGTTTGAAATTGTCCAGAGTGATGAGCTAATAAAATATACCAGTTGGCTCATTCTTGGCTTATTCTGAAGTGCATTTCTTAAAAAATGCATGGGTACAGTGACCATATATTTTCCTTTATGTAAAATGCTTAATAAACTATCAGGGAGGAGGCACAATTATAATGCTAATTTATAATGGCTCTTGCTGTGTATGGGGATGCCCTTGGCAAGAAACACTTGATATTCTGCAGAAGCCACCAATTTTGATATTTTTTTTTAAAAAATTTATTTATTTATTAGAGATAAAGAGAGAATGAGAGAAAGGGAGAACATAAGAGGGGAGAGGTCAGAGGAAGAAGCAGACACCCCGCTGAACAGGGAGCCAGACGTGGGAATTGATCCCGGGACTCCAGGATCATGGCCTGAGCCAAAGGCAGTAGCTTAACCAACTGAGCCACCCAGGTGCCCCCAAATTTGATTTTTAATCTTTGTGGTACTAACATTTAGGGCAGTATCCAAAATACACAAACCATTAATTGAAACATTTTGTGGATGCTATATATTTATAAATCCATTCCCTACCTGCTAAGCTACTAATGACTGTAGGTGATTAAAACATTTATTTGTAACAAGTATTAAATCCCATTGGTATTTATGATGCTAGGATATAAAAAGGTAGGGCTCACCTTGTAGATATGAAGTAGTTTCTCTGTTGCAGTGAATAAGGTAAACCACAGGGGTGCCTAGGTGGCTCAGTGGGTTAAAGCCTCTGCCTTCAGCTCAGGTCATGATCTCAGGGTCCTGGGATTGAGCCCTGCATTGGGCTTTCTGCTCAGCAGGGAGCCTGCTTCCTCCTCTCTCTCTGCCTGCCTCTCTACCTACTTGTAATTTTTCTCTCTGTCAAATAAATAAGTAAAATCTTAAGAAAAAAAAAAAAGAAGGTAAACCACACATTAGTCTGCACATTGAGTTTATCTGAAACTTAATTGCATCTCTTGTATAGGAAGATGCTCAAACATAAGATTTGAAAATTAGCCATTGCACGTTTTGTTCTCATTATGAAAGTAATACGAATTTATAGAATACTTGAAAGTACAAACAGATATAAAAAAGAAAAACCAAAAGTCATTCCTAATCTAGCAATAACCACTATTGTGTTTTGGAAATCTAGCAATAATCACTGATAGTATTTTGGGAATTATTTTCTGGGCTTTAAAAAGTATGCCTACACATAATTTATTTTTATAATGGATGTTGAGTTCCCACTGTATGTCAGGTACATTGTTAGGGTTAGGCTTTGGGGATGCAGACAAAACCAAGATAGATAAGATAGATATGGTTCTGTGACTTGTGTGCCCTACATTCTAAACTGGGATCACACTCGGTTTGTCACTTACCATTGTGTCATGAGTATTTTTCATCTCATTAAAGATTTTTGAAGAGCATGGTTTTAAATGGATATAAAATATCCCCTTGACATATCATACTTTGCTTAAACATCATGACATCTTAAAACATTTCACAGGGCCAGGAGTAGGAACAGCCTGAATGTTTTTACTTAACACTGCCTGAGATTTGGATCCTGGGCAGGTTAAAAACTAACTGGCCTGGGCAAGTAAATAACGTCTCTGCACCTTAATCTTTTTCTGTCTACAATGGGGATAAAAGTATTGAGGGTTAGAAATACCATGTGTAAACACCCACCAGGGCCAGATGCAGTGGATATACTCAAAACGATGGCGGATGGTGAATAATAATACTGCTGTCCCAAACACTCTTGCCTAAAAACCTTGTTTGCATCCTTGAATGTTCTCGTAGGAAAAATTCTTGCTAGGGAAATTTTTGGGCAAAGGACATGGGTATTTTAAACTCTTGTTTAAGTGTGTAAAATTATTTTCCAGAAACTTTGACAGGTTAGACGGAAGAGACAACAGATTTGGAGGATGCCTGCTCCTTGTGCCTGTGATCTTACAACCTGACTTGTTTGAGCTGGTAATTGTGAGAAATTAGGATGTAATTGAATTACCTATCCAGAGTTAAGAGTTCTGTATGTTTCTTTCACTGAAAATTTTAAATAGTACTTATTTTACCTGATTAACATGTCTGCAGATCAATAGTTCTTAAAATCTGTGTGCATAAAAATCGCCTGGGAAGATTGTGCAGAAAGGCAAACTCTGGGCTTATGTTGGAGATTCCGACTGTGTAGGTTGGAGGTTTGCCATGTTTGTTGGAATCTACATTTTGAAAAGAATCTCAGTGTGACTCTAAGGTCGACAACTGAGGACTATACTTTTTTTTTTTAAAGATTTTATTTATTTGACAGAGAGAGAGAGAGAGAGAGAGAGAGAGAGATTACAAGTAGGTAGAGAGGCAGGCAGAGAGAGAGGAGGAAGCAGGCTCCCTGTGGAGCAGAGAGCCTGATGCAGGAATCGATACCAGGACCCTGAGATCATGACCTGAGCTGAAGGCAGAGGCTTTAACCCACTGAGCCACCCAGGCAGCCTAGGACTATACTTTGAGAAACGTTTGCTACATGGTTTCATGATTATGGTCAAAATTAAAAAGATTCAGATCCTTTTCTTTCTTTGGTTTCCTTTGCCCTTGAAGTATTTTCTCCATGTCAGACCATCTTGAAGCATTTTAGTCTAGGAGCATAGTTTATAACTGGTGCAGCATTGTTTAGACTGTCCTGTATGGGACTTGGGAAGAACCCTAACTTGTATATTCCTGTAGGGGGATATACTGTCTTTTTTAATCCATAGGAGGCTCACAATAAATTTAATTTTCCTGAAGATTCCCATTAAGTTAGTACCTATTTAATATATTGTGAAATAATTTAAAAGGGCACATTTGTTGTTACAGAAATTTCAAAAGCAGTATGAAGGAAACTTTTAAGAATAAAAACAATCATCAGTTATCTCAGTATCCTGACAGCTATTTTCACTTTTCTGCATTTTTAAAATATAATCTTGACATACAGCCTTTGACTATTTGCATGGAGTTTATGTAGTTGATGCTATATCATTAACTACTATTTTGTATTTAGCATTTTAACTGTTTTTGTATTTTTTTTAAGATTTATTTATTTTTGGAAAGAGAGAGCCTGGTGGCGGGAAGTGGGGAGGCAGGGAGGGATAGGAGGAGAGGGAGAGAGAGAGTCTCAAGCAGACCTCCCACTGAGTATGGAGCCTAACTTGGGGCTCCACCCCATGACCAGAGCTGAAACCAAGAGTCAAATGCTTCTCTGACTTTGCCACCCAGGTGCCCTGTTTCTGTATTTCTAAGCAATTTTCAAAATTAAAATTCTATAGTTGAATAATGGTACATTTGGTCAAAAAATTTTTGTAGTCATAGACTATGTTGTAGTAAACATGAATTATATTACTTTTTTTTTCTCCTTTGGAACTTTCTTCTTAGGAAAAAATTTTGAGGAATATGGTTACTGAAGAATGGTAGTGATTTTGAAAGCAGCAGCCAACTTTAATTATTTGTATGAGACACTTCTGGTGCTTTAGGCATCAGGTTCAGTCATCACCTCTCACACAGCAATCTATGAGATACCAATGCTGTTTGGATCTGTATTGTACAGACAGAAAAGCTATAAACCCTTTAAACTTGGGGAGTGGGTTTCTTTTTGGAATTCTTCATGGATCTAGACACTGCTTTTCTTCTCGAGGTTGTTGTAGAGTTGAAACTCTTATGTTGTGTGGAGATTTACCAAATCTGGATCTAAGATGCTAAACTGTAGTCCAGAATAGGTTAGTGTTTCTCTGGTTTCCTGCTGAAAGGCAGATGAATGTGGTGGTAGGTACACAGTTGGTTTAGAATTCTTGGCGATGTTGTACATGTTCCAAAGCTCTGCCTTCTACTAGCCTTGGTTAACTTTTCTGTTTTATTCATGAAACAGCAATGATAATATCTCTCGCCCAGGGCTGAAGTGAAGATTATATGATAATGAATGTAAAGTTGGCTCACACTTGGTTCCCTGTACATGGTCTGTATGTTTCAAATTCATCTCCTATTCCTCTCCAATGTCTAGTCCAGTGCTGTGTTTATAGAATAAATGACCCATGATGGAGCTGGATTAAAAACTGCCTATTTTGGGCTATGGACCTGGCACTGACCTCCTGGAATGGAACTTCAAATGTGGGGCATGTGCTTGGCCTTAAGAAATACCAATAGTTCTGCCTTACCTAAGTAAGGCATAGTAATTGTCCACATGTAAAGTGATTTTTCTTTACTTTTGGTCTAGGAGCTGTATAGAATTAGTGATATTAGTGATAGTATATTAGTGCAGAATTTTGAATGAGGATATGCAAAATAATTTAAGTGAGGTTAATGTTGAATAATTTGTATTTGTTTCTGATCTGGATTAGTTTTATACATTGAAATTTGTCAAGGTTAGTATAATTGTTTAGTTAGCTATAGGTACTGGATTATCTTTTCCTTATAAGAATACATCTCCAGATACTTGTTTAAATGTGATTTTTAAAGCATCTCAGATAAGAGACAATCCATTCTTAAATAAGTGGTCTTTTATGTTAGTTTGCTCATGGCACAAGTATAGTCACTGACATATTTTTGGTTAGAAGGAAATAAACCGTTCCTTTCAGAAGAATGGGTAACCAGGAGTAAGGCAACTTGAGTTAATGATCCAGTCTTGCCATTGACATTGTACAAGTCATTTAATCTCTCAGGGTTTTTTTGTTTTGTTTTGTTTTTAAAGATTTCATTTACTTATTTGACAGAGAGAATGAGATTACAGGTAGGCAGAGAGGCAGGCAGAGAGAGAAGAGGAAGCAGGCTCCCTGCCGAGCAGGGAACCCAATAACCTCTCAGGGTTTTGGGTTAGATTTCCCTAAAATCCTTTCCACTTTTAATATTCTGAGTCTTTTTCTTTTGCACAGTATGTAACGAAAGCCCAATAGTGCTTGGCTTATGGTGGTGGAAGCTGACTGAGTTTACATACATGAGCAGTTTGGGTAGGAATTTGCCTTTATGTGTACCACACACGAACATTCACAACAGGTAGGGGAGGAGGGTGGGATGAAGAGAGTTGGAGTATCTTGGTTTGGAGGAGCAAGTACTCACAAGACAACTGACTGTGAGCTCTGTTGACATCTTGGTAGTCAGGTTTACAGTGTCTTATAGGCTAGATGTTACCTAATTTAATGTTTTCTTTTTTCTTTAAGATTTTCTGCAGTAATTGTATGGGGATGACAGTGCTAACCATAGTTGAAACTTGCTGGTGTTGACTTAACTGTGTTAGATGAGCAAAGGTGATCGTGTGCTTCCCCAGGTAGCATCTTTTTGTCACATTTTCCTTCCTCAATATCATGTCCAGTTATCAAACTTCATGTGCCAAGATTTAAACATGTCATATAAGCCATTAGAGAAACATAGTTGGGAAATGTAATAATGTTCATTAGAGTAAAATG
Source organism: Ailurus styani (assembly GCA_002007465.1). Taxonomy (NCBI): domain Eukaryota; kingdom Metazoa; phylum Chordata; class Mammalia; order Carnivora; family Ailuridae; genus Ailurus; species Ailurus styani. The sequence continues at coordinate 119,520 of LNAC01001668.1, forward strand.
TCAATTAAAAAGATATCTGTATGTCCGAAGTTCAAGTATTTTCAGGATTGTTTTAATTTCTTCTTCATTATTCAGAACTAACACACTATTTATCTTGTAGAGGAGACCACTAAAGCTTGTATTATGTGTTTTTTGAGTTGGTTCCTTTATCATATTCTGAACTTTTTAAAGCAAAATCAATATTTTGGCAAAATTGTTATCTTTCAAATTGCTTGATTATAATGATCTGATTTAAAAAGCCAGAAAAATGTTTAGCTTGAGTGTTGCAGGAGGACTCATATAAAGAAATGTTTATTTTAATCCAGGGGGAATGTTTTTCTTAATTATTTTTTAATATTGGTAAGGGAAACCCAAGCTTAGCATAGATCTCTAGAGACATTTTTGGGGGGAGGGGGCAGGGATTTATAATTTAGTAAAACATTGCTGGCAGTCAAATTGTCACCTAAACAGAAAGCTTGCCTTCAAAAATATATTTACTTCAAAAAAACATATCTGAGATATGTTATCTGTGAAAAGTGTATTTGATTCTGTCAAAACATTTAGGCTTCAGCAACAAAATATTATAAAAATTGATTTGAATTTGAAGGAAGATCTGCTTAAATGGTTAGCTTTCCATCTTTTGAAAATTGTCTTTTATTATAAATCATTAGGAATAGTGAGGCCATCTGAAAAACCCAAAGGGTAATTACTGTGTTTGAAAAAAAAAAATCATGAGGTCATATTATGGAACTTCACAAGTGAATAAAACTTTTTACCTGTAAGAGGAATACAGTCTAGTAGAAGAGAGGAAACCCATCTATACTCAATAACAGAAAAGAAAGGGAGATCCCATGAAGTAAGACCCTGCTTAAGTAATGTGCTTCTTAGCCTGGCATTGCCTAGTTCTGTTCCTCAAGACTAGGACTTACAACAGCTAGTTTATTTGAGAAATGCTCTTGAGAAGAGCAGGTGAGGGAATAAAGAGAGTCAAATGGGGAAGAAAAAGCCAAAGCCAATACAATGGTGCATTACTGACTTGGTTATCTCTGAGGATGACTGCTATTTCTGGTAGTCCCAGAGACTACATCCCTAAATCATGCATCTAAGGCACTAAAAGGAGAAGTATTTGTCTCTAAACTTCTATCTGTCTTTCAAGAAGATTAAGGTTTGGCCCATGAGGTTTGCCTTCTCTGCACTTCTGGGTTACATATGTGTGACAACTCTCGACCTTGCATGCATACAGTGAGCTCCCAGAGCAGGAAAGGAGAAGTCTGGTATAAGTTTGAGATGAGGTACTGTTAGCACAGAATGGGTTGACATCTGCACAGAGTCATTAACTGTAGCTTGCCTAGAATCAGAGGTGAACTGTAGTGGAGGTGAGATAATGTATAATATGGTCTGTACAATACAAAAGCTTTATATATTTTAAATGCAAAAAAATTTCAGAAAGAGATAGAAGTAGATGTCAGAACCCTTTGTTCTAAATCAAAGAGTAGTCTGTACTATAAATTTTTGATCATTGTTGTGTATGTTTCCCCTGAGTTTGCTATAATGTGAGATTACAGAAATAAACTGGTTTTTGGTCAGAAAGATGGTAGAATAGAAAACTCCAGAACTCACTCCCTTATAGAAACACTGATTTAATAATATACAGTCCAAAAAGCCATTATGACAATGCCCAGGCAAGTTCAAAGGCAACAGCAGCTGCATTGAAATGGGTCAGGAAGGTGGTTTCATTTCATCCAAATCAGCCCCTCCTACAGGCCAATAAAGCTAATAATTAAAAGGAAAAGCCCAATATGCTGCTTGTGCCTTGGAAAGAAAAGAGAGTAGTGGAACACATATCCAATGTTTCAGGGTTTTCTTGGAGCTGGGAACTATGTGAGGGGTTTGTTTATATTTTGTTGCTTCACATGGGATGCTGATGGGGAACTGGTATACTTTGGATGCCTGGGGGGTCTTGAGAGCAAAAGAAGGCTCAGCAGCCTGTGATAGTGCCAGAGAACCTGTAGTACTGTAGACAGACATCAGAGGGAGAAAAAGACTAATGCCTCATGAAAAAGAAACAGGAGAACCTCTCTAATTGGAAAATTATACAAGCTCAGAGAAATGTGTCCTTGTAAAAGGTTTGAGAGGCCCCCAAAATCTCTAGCCAGGCTGACTGATGGAAGTCTTCCAATATACAAAGCCAGTCTATAAAAACCGGGGGAGGTGGCTGCTTTTTTAAAGTGCAAAAATGACAAAAAAAAATATGGCAATTAAGGCACACAAAAAAGCAGGGAAGCATGGCTCAATCAAAAGAACAAAATAAATCTTCAGAAACCAAACCTAAGAAATGGAGATTTATGAATTAGTGGACAAAGAATTAAAAATAATTATCTTAAACTCAGTGTGCTTCAGTAGATTAATTGAAAAATTCAGTAGAGTGGATCAACAGCAGACTTGATAAAGCAGAAGAAAGAATCAGTGAACTTGAAGACAGTTCATTTGAAGCAATCACATCAGAGGAATGAAAGGAAAAAAAAAAGAAGAAATGTGAAAAAAGCGTAAGGGACTTATGGGACACTGTCAGATGGTCCAATTTATATAATATGGGAGTCCTTGAAGAGAGAGGATGAGCAGAGAGTTTCTTTAAAGACACAATGGCAGGACACTTCCCAAATAAGGAAGGAAGAAGCTTAAAAGATTACAACTAGGATAATCTAAAGTCCACACTGAGACACACAGAAAACCAAGAAATAGACCCTCAACTCTATGGTCAACTAATCTTCAACAAAGCAGGAAAGAATATCCAATGGAAGGGATGCCTGGGTGGTTCAGTTGGTTAAGCAGCTGCCTTTGGCTCAGGTCATGATCCTAGGGTCCCAGGATCGAGTCCTGCATTGGGATCCTTGCTCAGCAGGGAGTCTGCTTCCCTCTCTGCCTCTGCCTGCTGCTCTCTCTGCTTGTGCTCTCTCTCTCTCTGACAAATAAATAAAATCTTAAAAAGAAAAAAAAAGAATATCCAATGGAAAAGAGACAGTCTCTTCAATAAATGGTATTGGGAAAATTGGACAGCCACATGCAGAAGAATGAAACTGAACCATTCTCTTACACCATACACAAAAACTCAAAATGAGGAAAGACTTAAACATGAGACAGGAATCCATCAAAATCCAGAAGAGGACATAGTCAGCAATCTCTTTGACCTTGGCCACAGTAACTTCTTGCTAGACTTGTCTTCAGAAGCAAGAGAAACAAAAGCAAAAATGAACTATTGGGACTTCATCAAGATAAAAGGCTTCTGCATGGCAAAGGAAACAGTCAACAAAATGAAAAGGCAACCTACAGAATGGGAGAAGATATTTGCAAATGACATTAACAGATAAAAGGCTGGTATCTAAAATCTATAAAGAACTTATCAAACTCAACAATCAAAAAACAACAAATCCAGGCAAGAAATGGGCAGAAGGCATGAACAGAGATTTCTCCCAAGAAGACATGCAAATTGCCAATAGATACATGAAAAAATGCTTCACATCTCTTGGCATCAGGGAAGTACAAATCAAAACCACAATGAGATACCACCTTACACCAGTCAGGATGGCTAAAATTAACAAGTCACAAAATGACAGATGTTGGCAAGGATGTGGAGGATCTGCTGGTGGGAATGCGAGCTGGTCCAGCCACTCTGGGAAACAGTATGGAGGTTCCTCAAAAAGTTAAAAATAGAGCTACCTTGAGAGGAGCGGCAAGATGGCGGAGGAGTAGGAGACCGATTATCATCAGGTCCCAGGAATTCACCCAGAGAGCTATCAAACTATTCTGAACATCTACAAATTCTACTGGAGATTGAAGAGAAGAAGAGCAGCAATTCTAGGAACAGAAAATCGACCACTTTCTGGAAGGTAGGACGTGCGGAGAAGTGAATCTGAGGCGACAGGAAGATAGACCCCGGGGGGAGAGGCCGGCTGCTGGCAAGGGAGCGAGCAGCGGAGCACAGACTCGGAACTGTTAGAAGTCGGCTCCACTGAGGGACGTTGCCCCAGAGACCAAGCGGGGGGTGAAACCCCTGCAGGGACAGTGTGGTCTCAGGCCCACGGGGACACAAAAAGACCAGGGGTGTCTGAGCACGACCGAGCTCCCAGGTCTCAGAAAGAAGCCGGCGGGAGAGACGGAGCTGAGCTGAGGTGTCTCTCAGCTCGGGGTTACCTTGGGCTGTGATCTGAAGCACAGCCGGGCCACTGATCTGTGAGCGGGGACCCCACGGGTGGCAGACCCAGAGAGACCCCCTCCTTCCTCCTCCAGGAGGAGCGGTGCGGGAGCGGCTGCAGGAATCTGCCGGGTTCGGAGATTCTAAACGGGGCCGCGCCAGAGACAGAG